>JAJHUR010073730.1:0-12189 GCA_027495735.1 Lutjanus campechanus
TCGCGCCGAGCCCCCTTTGTCCTCCGCCAATTATATCCGACAGGCCCGATTGTTCTGCATTTCTGCCACTCACTGTTCATTAAATGTCAGGAGGAATTAAAGGCAGAGAACGAGGTGCAGCCTGAATAATGTAATCTGCGAGGCATTAATTGACTGCAGCTTACTACAAAGAACCGGCTGAAACTCTTGGACGCAAACGAGGGATCGATAAATGTTGCCCAGAAGAGACGTTCTGTTGTGGCGCTCCCAGATATGAATATTAATGACTCGCGGTTGCGGGATGTAACAGATAGAGCGCTTTATAAAATAATAACAGGGTGAGATGATATAGATTTTTCAAACCGCTCTTTGAAAGCATTCTGCTAATAAAGCTAATACATCATCTGCAGTACAAATGAGACAGTGGACACTCCAATAAGTCCACTTACACTGCCTGAATTAATGGAGGCAACACAAAATACCATTATTGTAATAATGTGCTGTGTTGTGTTGTGCATCAGAAGCATTATTTGTGCACTTGCTGCTGTTTTTGAGTGTAAAGAGACTGTATGTAATTACATTTTAGGTCACAAGACATGATTCGTGTCTGGCTGCAGTGCAAAACAAACATAGGCTGCGATCAAAATGAATTGTAAATAATCACAGTTGGTTACTGGTGTGTTCAGGTCTGTGAGCTTGTTTGCCTGTGAATCCAGCGTGTGTGTGTGTGTGTGTGTCTAAACAACATAGTCTATCTTTCAGTGCTGGTTACCTTTACACTTTCAGGCTTATTATGAGTCCCACAATTAGCACCATTGTTCACGCTTCCGCATAATTGCATTACACGTGATTAAAGTAGGAACATCGGCGTGTGTGTGTGTGAACGCCGGTGTTACTTTTGCAGCAGTTTGCCTCTAAACGTGAGCATCCGTAGTCATTAGAGCCACAGCTTCCATAGCTTACACAGAACAAGGGGTGCTCAGCTCTAATGTGCCGCCATTTTTCATCATTATTGTGCAAATTTATGCAGCAAAGTGCATCAAAACCTCATCACGTCTCGTACTCCATGTGGGGGTTATTGCTCTCGCGTTCACGAGACAGTGTCCTACAAAGATGTTGTGTAATGTACAGTACTGTCAGGGTTCTCACTCTCATTTTCCAGGACATTATTAGTCATGATGGAGCTGGTATGACACACAGGGACGGCGCCGCACTAATATGTTCCTCTGTGTGGAAGTCTGATCTTTGGTTATGACTTATCTATGACATCTCATTCTACCACTGCTAAGTCTGTATAAGTATTTTTCATCATTTCTATCTCCTGCTGTTTTTTAAATATTTCTTGCCTTGTTTTAATGCTGTTTAAATATAGTTATTGTTAACTTTATCACCGATTCATAATCTGGATACCTGTTTTAATGAATTATATTAACCATTGCTGCCTGAATACAAATAGTAGCTTACAATTTTGCCTCTAAACTGAACTTTACATACTTAAAGGCACAATCTGTAAGTTTTAACTAACAGTAGTGTTGCATCATGGGAGTTGTTATCTTCACTTAAGTAAAAATGTGGCATTACTCAGGCAGATATCATGTGCACTCTCCCTGTTAAGTTCATGGACAAGGTAATGCATTAAAATTGTATTCACGTTACGTTTAGTAACGCGCTTAACTTCCTTCCTCACTCTCTGACCTGTGTTTTACACGGAAGTTTTATCAACTAGCTAGCAACGCCTTAGAGGAAACACACTGTTACCTTCAATAAATGATGGATTTCTCTGTGTTTGACCATTTTTGGAAACACTGGTATAATGTAAGTACACAACACAACAGAATATACACGTCTAGCATTTTTATGTTCGCTAACCGGCCGAGACATTGATGTCCAAAACTGCTGCTTTTTAGGAAATGAAAAAACCCTGTGTTTTTAAACTAAAAAGTCAAGTTAGTAGCTCTTTTTTAATACTTTTCAATGGTTAAATATTTGTAAAACCCACAGTGAAATGTAAGGGATGATCATTTGAAAAAAAAAATAACAGCAAAGCTGTTTTCCAGGACGAGTGGAAACCCTGAAAAATATACAAGAGTTGAATCTTTTCGAAAGTGTTTCTCCTTAAACTCTCCTCCTATGTGAAGATTCCTTTATCTTAAAATATTCAAATAATTCTCGGGGCTGTATCAAATCTTCTGTTTTAAAAAGAAGAAAAGTTTTCGACGTGCATAATTAACAGGCTGGGGTCATGCTGACTCTAAAGTGAATATGAATTTCAAAAGACCTTTTTCAGTTTCTGAATCCTCGCTCAAAGATTAAATATTTTACCAGCTCCAATCCGGTGCTGCCTCTTCTTGGAGTTGTGTTTTACTTATCTTATTAATTGCATTCAACAGCGTAGTTTTGTTGGAGGTGAGCACCTTTAGTTCATAAGTGATTTAATTTATTTGAAGTCGGTCCCTAAAGTAAAGAAACTCAGTTCTGCACTTTGCTAATGTTTCACCTTTTGGAGGAGCATATTGCTCAGAAGTCTCCCAGGATCAAGCTGCAGAGGATAAATCGTCTTCCCTGCTGTGTGTGTCTGTGTGTGTTGGCCTGTTTGCCTTAGTGAGTTTGCATACCTTAAATGATGCGTGTCTGCATACAAATGTATAAACATTTATTTATTCATGTTGGTGTGGTATCTGGATTCGAGCGCCGCACGCGTGCCCGCGTTGTGCGTGAGCGTCTCAAACTGCGAGGTTGCGTGCGTGCTCTTGCGGAGGAGCTTCAGATACATCAATTATGATAGAAAATGGAGGAATTAGAGAGGGTCCACCGTTTCCCCAGAGAGGGGGAGAAAATGAAAGTCATGCAGAAAAAAAGCGCGGCTGGTGAAAAAACCCCGCAGCCATTGTTGTGTGATTAAGGACTAGGTTTGAGCCATCGTGGGGGGTTAAATTATTCACACAGCAGGATAACAACCAAATGGTGTTTACACAAGTACATGCATGCACATATACGTTTCCACTGTGGAGGACTGATAGCACAATGAGAGGGAATGTCATTGTTCGGGGATGTAGATGCAGCTCAGGGTGGCTGGAGTGTCAATTAGCTAACAGACGGTGCACTGCAGAGAGGCTGCAGGAGTTACACAATCTTGTACACTATCAATGGACGTCGTCTGAATAGGAAAACACACTGCGCACACACAAAATGTAAATGCAGCGCTCTTGTTTTTGCCGCCATTTTTTCGTGAGCGGAATGAAAGATTTCTGGACTTCTTCAATGCACACAAAAAGGTTTACTTCTCTCAAATTTTGTTCGAAAGTGTGTTAAAATCCGTGTTAGTGGGCACGTCTCCACCTCCACCTGACAGGTGTGGCACATCAAGGTGCTGATTAAACAGGAGCATCACTGCACAGGTGCGCCTGGTCACAATAAAAGGCCACTAAAATATGCAGTTTTATCTTGGGGGAAAAAAAATACATGTACGTATCAAGCTTTAAATTATGGCTGTTTTACACATGGCTGATTTTAAGTGCTCATTCCAACACTGCAGTTCAGTGACTTTTTCTGGACCAGCGCTGTGTGCAGGCTGTTAGTTAAAAGCCACCACAGGTGGGTCATGGGAGATTTTATTTGAGTTCCCAAATAACTAAAAGACTATGAAGCAGGCTAAAATGAAATGTCACCTAATAAATGAAATAAATGTCTTTTTTTTTAAAATATATAACTGCACATTTTAAATATTTGACCTGTCAGGTGGATGGATTATGTTTGAAAAGCAGAGAAGTGCTCACTAACATGGCTTTTAACAAATCTGTTAACACACACATTACGTACACGGGATCAAAAACAAAAGTGTTGCATTTATATTTTCGCTCAGTGTCCTTGAACTCACCATAAATCCAGCTCAAAGTTTATGGAATATTGCAACTCTTTATTTCCTGTTTATCAGTTACAACTTCTGTTTATATTCTGTACAGCACTGAAGGCACACAAAAACCAAAGATATAATGGAACATAGGTATATACAAAATATACAGAATAAATAATTAAATCTAGTTGAGTAGAAAAGCTACAGAGTGTGTGCTTACATGAACCGTTTCAAAGTCGGATGAGTTTCCAAGAGTATGATTGGAGTGTGTGGTGTAAATCCTGACAATGTCCGCATTGCAAAATGTCAGTCGCCAGCAGTTCATTGCTTTTAATGAGAGCTAGAGAGGGTTGGCTGGGAGTCAGTCGGCAGGTTGTCTGGAGCTTGGCTTTTTGGGTAATGTTGCTCCTCGGTAACCGTTTGTGTGCTAATAAGACCCGCCTCTGATCAGTTCGGAAACAGTTCCAAAAATCAGCCAACGTCAGCATGAGGAATATTGTCAAGACATAAATTAGTGACATGAAACACAGTCTCACATACACTCGCACACATAAACACACACACTGGAGGATCATACACATTTGTGGCTCATTTCTTCTGGCAGAAAAACAAAAACAAAAACAAAAAAAATCAGCAGGACTCTGTTGATTGTCATGCACCATCTTATGGCATTTGATTAGTGCAATGCATTTATACAAGATTACAGTTGTGTATAATATACTGTACTTTAAGTGCTGTATTTACTGATTGAGAGAAGAAAAAAAACAACATCCTTTCTGTGAATATCACCAGTTTGTATAAAAATAAATAAAGGTCCTATTACTGCAACTGTGCAGTGTATCGGATCGATCAAAAATAGAAGTGGAACCACACTCCTATCACTGTTTTCCGATGTACTAGTTGGCATTTTGCTAACTCTACGGCACAATGAGCATTCTGGTTACAGCGTTCCAGCTGGCTTCTGTTGACAGAGGGCGTAATCAGGTCATACCCAGAGTCAGGGTAGACTGATTAAACGGCAATTCTGGGTCAAGTGGTGATTGAAATTCACTCACTTCCTTCCAAACATCTGCTTTATCCTATCTGGATGTCAGATGGGGGATGTGTGTGCGCGCTGTGCGGATCAATTCATTCGGCCGCGGTGCCAAATGGAGGTTTAATCAATCATAAAAAGCTGATCGAGTGGATTTCCACGATGGTTGCAACCCAGGCCTGCTCCACAGACTGCAGCACACTCTTAGAAATAAAGCGGCTAACTAGAACCATCAAGGGTTCTTTGGCTTGTTCCCATAAGAGAACCCTTTTTGGTTCCTGCACGCTCATAAATTTCAAGGAAACTGCCTCCACTAGAATTCTGAGCTTTATTTTGAAATAAACTCAAAAGTTTTGATATTCTATAAACTTTTGTTGGTATAATTTACTTTTCGATTTTAGATAAACTTGAATTTTTTGAGTTTTAGACACCTGAAAAAAACTGTTCAGCGAGCTGTGAGCATGATTTCTCATTATTTGGGTGCTTGAAAATTCAATGACTGCAATTGAAAATATTAAATGATGAACCATTATTCACTAAATTTACGAAACAATTTTTAAAATACATTTTTTGGGGGTGTTTCTTAAACTCAAAGATTGAAGTTTATCAAAAGAACTAACTATTCTCTCAACTTTTTCATTTTTACAGTGTCTCCGAAAGGGTTCCAAGTGGAACCTTTATAAAAGGCATAAAGTGGAACCTTTCATAAAGGTTGGAACCCTTTTAGAGAGTTCTACCCAGAACCCAACACAAAGGGTTATACCTAAAACCATTTGTGAAAGGTTTCACCCAAAATTCCCTATACAGAGAGCCCCTCTATACCCAGAGCCCTCTCTGGGGGTTATATCGAGAACATTTCCACCCTCTAAGGGTACTAATAAAAACTCAACCATGTGGTTCTGCCCAGAACTTTTCAATATAGAACCCATCCAGGGGTTTCTACCAAGAAGCCTTTTTTTATATTATGCTACAAAAAACCCTTGACGAAAGAGTTCCTCTTTCAAAAAGGGTTCTTTGGATGACAAGGATTCTTCTTGGAAACCTTAGTCTTAGAAAGAACATTTCTTCAAAAATGGTTCTTCAGAAGCAAATGGTTCTGGGTGGAACCATTTGAAACAAGGTCAAGGTTGAATCTTTGAAGGTGAGGAACGCCCATGCCTTCAACAATCCTTTAAGATCCTTTTTTCTTCCAAAAAATGGTTCTTAATGGACCCTTAGTCTTAGAAAAAAAACCTTGACAAACCCTTTCTCCAAAAAAAAAGTCTCTTCAGAAGCAAATGGTTCAGGATAGAACCCTAGCCATTCAAGAAGAACCCTTCTGGAACCCTTATTTCTAAGAGTGTAAAAAACTGATTGAGTGGCTTTCAAAGATGATTTCTACTGAGGCCTGCTCCACAGACTCTGACAGCTTCTTTAAGTTACATTTGGCCAAATATTCTACACCTTTCCCCAGCTACATAACATGGCTGTCAACAGATAAAAGGTAATAAAAAATAAACCAGTTACATTCTGTGCTACAGTTGAACTTAAAGTGATGTGCCCATGATATATATTTCACACTGTGGAAAGTACAAGAGGGCCAACAGGACAAGGCACTTGGTTCAGAATATAATATATATAGTTGTTTTTGTCTGCTTAAGCTCAGTTAAATGCAGTTTGATGCTCCAGAACCTCTAAGTAGTCTGGCTCAGTATGCAAGTTAGCCTTAAGTTCAAAGTACTCATTCTTAGTTTGCTCAAGCATGACCTTGCGTGGCCGTGAGTACATAATTGTCTCCATTAGCTTTAACTCCTCCTGGTGCCCCGGGACCTGCATGTCTACAGCAGGCTGGAGCTGGGGCATGTTTTTCCTTAGGTACTCTGTTATTCCGAGCTGCTGCAGCTCCTTCTCCCGCTCCAGAATGTTCCTGTACAAGGAGTTGGGGTTCCCGAGCGTGACGAACTCCGCCGGGCACTCTCCGGTCATGGGTCGGAACTTTGAGCTGGGGTTCCCCGTGAGCGGGGAGGTGTTCTCCTTCTCCATGATGCTCCGGCACATGTGGTGCTTGGCGCCGGGCTCGTCGAGGCTGTAATCCAATTCCGAGTCGTGCTCCTTGTGCTGGGAGCAATAGGTGGGGTTGCGGCAGATCTGCACGATGGGACTGTGCGACCGCTCTTCGTAGAGCGTGGCGGACCCCGTTCTTTGCGTCAGAGTGTGGTGTGTCGTTTTCTGCCCGTACATGCTGTAATGTAAGTGGATGGGGCTGCTGCTGGTGTTTTCTCGGGGCTGCTCCTCTGCCGCTTTTTTCTTTGCCCTTCGCCGCCGCCGGTGCACCACGAACACCACCAGTCCGGCCGAGCAGAATATAATCATCAGCACGAACATAAGAAGGCTCAAGATGAGCACAGAGAGTGGGACAGTGTCTGTGAGTGTGCTGAACAAACCCTTCCCAGTTTTGTCAGGCCCCAGCGTAGCCGTCACGCTCTCCTCCCCATCTGGGGACATAGGGTAGTAGGTCCCTAAACCGGGACACAGCACCTCATGACGAAGGCTTCTTAGCTCAGCCTGCATCACTTTCTTTGGGGTGTGACACAAAATGGAGCCCACCACTGTGTCCTTTCTGAGTTTCTCCACCCATTGTTTGAGGCTGAGCAAGTCACAGCTGCAGTCCCAGGGGTTGTCCTCTAAATAAATCTGCTCCAGCGAGTCAAGTTGATCAAGCACGTTGCTCACTGGCAGGTGCATAAGTAGATTTTTCCTCAGGTTTAATTTGGTGAGGGGCACGTTGCGGAATATCTGCGCTGGAAGGGAGCTGAGCAGATTGTTATTTAATGACAACAGCTTCAGGTTTGGCAGGGGATTAAATGTGCCTGGAGCAATCTCTTTGATAAGGTTATATTCCAGATACAGGTATTCAAGGTTGTGCAGCCCAACAAACATTGTGGAGAACAGTTTTTCAATCCTGTTGCCATTCAAGTAGAGTTTTTTCAAACTGCTCAAGCTGAGGAAAGTTTCATTATCAATGTAATCTATTCTGTTGTTCGCCAGATTAAGCAATTCTAAACTGTCATACGTGACAAAATCATACTTGAGGAGTTTCTGAATCATATTTCCTGTCATGACCAGTTTAGTCGGGCTCTGCTGAAGTATTCCGATATCTGACACCTTTTGAATCCCTCTGTCCTGACAGTGCATCAAAAACCCAGCCACAGGGTGATTGTGACAGGAACAGTGCTCCACACAAGGACTGCCAGGAATGTGAGACGGCGTCGGTACCTTTGCGTCATCTTTGGCGTTGATCAGCTTGGGAATCTGAGACACTTTGGACGAGGGAGTCACAACCATATCCAGTGACTTTGACGGCTCCTCCAGGTTGATGTCTGCGTGGGATGGGCACAAGACGTCCCGCTTGACCTTGGCAAGAATAGTTCCCTTGAGGTGATGTGGCGTGCTGCAGACCACGTCCCCGATCGCCGACTGAGCCCTCATGTTCTCCATCCAGATCTTTAAGTGTAAAATATCACAGTCACAGACCCAGTCGTTGTCCTCGAGGAGAAGTTCCATAATCCGTCCGATGTGCTCCAGAAATCCGACATAAGGCAGTGTCTGGAGCTTGTTGCCACGTAAGTCCAGGTGGGTGAGGGGCACGAACCGGAAAATGTTGCTGGGTAAAAACTCGATGGAATTATCATTGAGGATGAGGACCTTGAGGCGGATCAGCTTGTTGAAGGCCCCCGGCTCGATGACCCGAATGAAATTTGTGTCAGCTTGGAGGAACTCCAAATTCACCAGGCCTTGAAAAGTGTCCTCTTTCAGGGTGACGAGGAAATTGCTATTTATATGGAGTTTTTTCAGAGAACCGAGAGTGCTAAAGACCCCTGGTTCCAGCTCCTGTATGCTATTACCCCCGATGTGCAGCGAAAGGGCATTCTTAAGCCCTTCCATTTCCTCGGCGCGGAGCTCGACCAAGTCATTTTTGTAAAGGTTCAGGTGGAAGGGCACACCTGCCGGGACTTTGATTTGGGAGATTTTGCTGATGTTTCTCTGCTCGCAGTTGAGATGAAGGATGCCATCTTTTCCCTCGCATGAGCACAAGGAGTCACAAGACTTGCTAATAGAGGATGATGCCTGTGAGGGATGTATGTCTTGGGATTGGGCGGCGGTGAGAAACAAGGCGATGAAAATGATACGGGGCAGCATTTCGCTCTGAGATATCTGTGAAGAAAGCATAGAAATATGGGTAGAAGGGGTGGGGAGGGGAAAAAAAAAAGAACATTAAGTTTGATATAAATTTAAAGTCATGTTCTAAATCATTTTCTTTTTAAAAATGTCTGAGTCTGTTAAATGCAATTCAATCCCAGGGATTCAAATGTCATACAAGTTTCATGTGTTACAATACATGAACTTTGCTTGTTGTATGTGTGAAAGGGTAATAGCGTAAAATTATATTTATGGGTGCATTATATGCATGAGGGGAAGTCACACACTGAGGATCAAAGGGTTTACGTAGGGTAGAATTGCCTTCATATAGTAAAAATGATGAAAAATACATAACAGGAAGAGGCAAACAGTGCTTACATGTCCACTATTCTACAATTATTTAATACAAAGTTTTAAATGTAGCTTCATAAAGTTATTACAATGTATTCTTTTCTTTCTGAATGTTTTATCCCTATGTGGCCCGCATTCTAGTTAGCACTGTTGTATCCTGGCTGGACTTGAGGAATAGGAGTTAAACCAAGTGTAGCGTCTAATGGGAATCCTAATAATCCACATGAAACTGTCATCAGAGTCCACAGCGTCTAAAAGGACAGTGCATTTTACCGATGACTAAATGCATTTCACGGGGTGAGCAATGACAGTAAGACAGCATCTCTATTCGATGACTCACAGAGGGATAATGGTACATTTAAAGAAATGACTTTCTCATTTGACTGATTTTTCTGCCCCTTTCTTTGCAGACTCATCTGAACAAAGGCTCGGTTTGAGTCATACAAATGCAGAAGTTATTTCAGTCCATGTCAAAGTAACATTTATAACAGGCATCCCTAAACAAAGAGCTGAGGATTAATGGTCACATCCTGATGGCTCAACAAATTATGTCTCACTCGGGCTGGACTGAAAGTGAACTAATCATAAGCGAGACCTATATTCATCAATCTGATCTGTTATACTGTTCATCTGACTGTATTATTCAATCGTTCTGAACTGTTATCCATACTGTGAACTAAAGGTGGGACCAATCTGATAAAATATCGGCGTCGGGGCCGAGGCATTCATCGGGCATCGGACTTGCAACACTGAACCACATTCTGATCTACATTCCGTAACGCTATGTGCTTGCCACGTGTTTTCTATTTATGAACACTGCTACTTTGGATTTGCATGTAACACAAAGGAAACACATTCCAAATTAAGTAAATGACCAAAAAAACAGCACAAAAATGACAATTACGTGCAAAAACCAACATATTCTAAACAAAAACTTTACAAAAGCATTTAAAATGCGTGACAAACACCAACAAAAAATAACGTTTGCATTTTGGAACATAATGCATCATGGGAAATGATGCAAACGAGGACTAAGTTTTTCAGACTGAAGTTCAGTTTCAGTCTTATGTAATATACTACAACAACTACGACTACTATTTCAATAATAATAACAATAAAAATCCCAAATATCAAGAGAAAAAGAGCGCTGGTATTTGTATTGTCAAGATATTTAGATATCAGAACCAGATCTGAAATGAAAAAATCATCTCTACAATGAACAAAAATTTCAAGAGCAGCACACAGACAGCCCTGTCCACTGAAAACAAGTTCAACTAAGCTCTTAAGGAAAAGAATTCAAACATCACTGCCGGCAGGATTTATGTTGAATGACAAGAGAAAGGCTGAAATGTGATTTTAATGATGAGAGCGCCTCAGCACCACATCTCAATCCATTAGGCTACATTAATTTGACTGAAATCACAATGGATCAGAGGCGAGAGCACTCTCAGGGGGGACTGGTAGACGAGTAAAGACATCTTCCCCTTATCAAGGATAACTAGATATCCACTGTTAACTAACAGAATCCCTCAAAAGAGATAAGACGTAGGACGGCACAGCTGTTCTTGTTAACAAATCCGATTAGCATCTGGAGAGCTTCATCCTAACAAGACCAGGCAAGTTCAGCCGATACAGCTTGTGGAGAACACTGTTTGTCAGAGGGTGAAACCTCTGAGTCACGATCCGTCTATAAATGGTGCTCGACCCTCCTCTGACCAGAAAATGCTTCCTCCCTATTCAAAGTTAATGAGACATGGGGCACATTTTCAGGGGGTGTTTGGAACTGCCTGTGCCCTAAAGCAAAATGCAGTATGGGATGTGGATTATAATATCTGACTGCACACATAAGAATTTACATCCATCCCATATGAGGGATGCAGCAAAAACTCAAGGTATGATAATAACACCAATATTTATCTCGCTATATTAAAATAAAACTGATAACCTGCAATAATGATAACTCTAACGTGTACATTTTTTGTTCATCATTTTCTTCTTTAACAAAATAAAAGTACCCAGTTATTGCCTAAGCATGTGGAAAATATTGACACAAAATTACCCTTCATAAGTCCCACCCCTTTTCCAATAACAGTCGAGTGAACTTGGTACCTGGTCAACTTTGTCATCTTTCTTCTTTACCTATAAATGCAACACAGAGGGTCACATTATAACTTAGCTGATGTTAGTAAAACACTAGCTAACTACCTGGCTAATGGTTGGTGTAGATTATAGCTACTTAGTTATCTAACATTTTGCTAACATTAGCTAACTTCAAACATCATTTAAAATGTGGTTTTCTTTTCAGCATAGACAAGCCTTGCACATAGCATGACAGGTAAGTGCAGGAAACAGGAAAGTAGAGGTTTGACTGAGGTACCAAGCTTGCTTAACTGTCATTGGAAAACAGAGAAAAAATGGGCGGGACTTAGGAAGGGTCAATTGAAAAACAAAAATGATGCAGCTGACATTAAAATAAAAACGTCAGGGATGTTTACTGGCACAAACGTTATTAAAAAGTACTGAAAACTTTTGGAAGTGATGCAGAAACCCACATTTTGTATTTATATAAGGTTGTCAATAGTTTTTTTGGTTTTTTTAAGGAATCAATACCAAATGAGCAGCTTGTGAGAATCAAAGTATTGGTCCTGCAGAATCAATCCGCTCATCCCTACTGAGTACTAATAGGAGAAGCCAAACTTTAAAAGATATATGAAGGTCCAGCCAGCCCCACACAACCAACCCCCCCCCCCCCCCCCCCCCCCCCCCCCCCCCCCCCCCCCCCCCCCCCCAGCAC
>JAJHUR010073730.1:12209-25506 GCA_027495735.1 Lutjanus campechanus
CAAAAGCTGAACTTGAAGGAGTCTCTTAGATCGTAACTTGACTCTTTCGCTTTCACCTTTTGGTCTATTTGTGTCTAAAAACAGTTTTTTGTGCAGGGGGTGAAGTCAAAATTATTGATGAAAACCAACTCAACACCGTGTCCAATATCTTTGATGTATTAAGGCCTATACCCTCAAGGTCACTCTAAACTTTTCAGCTACTATGGATCTAGACTTGTACTCCTCACTCCACGGACTCTGGAAACACTGAAATATTGAAGAGAATAGTGGAGAATATTAAAAACGCTCATCACCATGTGAACCAAGACAGATAAAAAAAATAAAAAAAACGCTCCTCTTCCTAAACAAAAATAATAAAAAAAAATCTCTCTGTATCATACATCACCAACAATCTGCCAACAGAGTGAAATAAAAGTTCACAAACTAGATGCATTAATAATGCCTCTTACTAATTTCTACAGGGATTCACCACAACATCAGACAGAATACACCAGAATAATTAGTTGCATGTTCTCGCCTCCAGGGACATGCAGTGCTCTGAGTCAGCCTGCACAGCAGCTCCATAACAATGGGGAGACCCGCCACTGAAAAACCTTTCAAAATGACAAGTAAAAAACCGGTGACTGTGCACATAAAATTGTAGTGTAAAAGGCATTTCTTAAATGATAAGCAGTGATTTTCAGGTAAGTATTTTGCAGCTATTTTCAGAGGAAACCTTTCACATCATCTTACAGAACTGAAACTGTTGGATTCTTACAGTATCAGTGTAAGAAAGCCTTTGAAGTGATTTATATGTACAGGATTGCACAAATATACAACTTGGCATTCTAAGTCCAACCTAATAGTCACACCAGTTGCACCATCAAGGCTTAAGCCTTCTTCTTCTCGCTCAAATTTAAATCTTTCAGCCAAAAGTAGACGTAAAGTCAAAATCTAGGCTGATTCATGCAGATATATACAGCCTCCAGTCACAAGTATCTATTCTGTACCATGAATGCTCAAAGAGATGCATTATTCAACAGAACTGTGTGGAAAATTAAAGCATCACAGGTTACAATACCGGTACAGAGTAGCCAACATTCTGGGACAAACGGACACACAAAGAATTAAACAACTTACTAATATCTAACATTTGCCGAATTTACGAGGAGGCTTGACTAATAAAGAATCGTCGTAGACAGCGTTTCACAAGTTTATGAAGTTTCTCCTGACTCAGCAGCTCTCAAAATTGCACATCTTTTTAAGGCAGTCTAGGGATATTATAAATCGGTTAAACCAGACCCATTTCATCTGATCAAACCGTTCATGGCCTCCGTTATTTCCCTCCAAGCTGACTGTTTCTTGTTCGTTATTACGTTTGACTGCTTGGCAGTCAGCATTTTCTTGTCCTGGATGTACAGCTCGAGTAATTTTCTTACCTTAAACGCGAGATGAAATTGCCTTTCCTACTGTATATATTTGATCCTCCATAACATTTGCCGCAAATTAGAAATGATTAGCTACAAATCGGCGAGACAGCGGGAGATTGTTAACAATGTATCCTTGCAATTCATGCTGCCAAAGTCTTGAGGACATTCACATTGACGTCTCTAAGAACAGGCATGGTTAAGACTAGGTTTAAATTTGGTCGGTGCAACCAAACCAAACAAAGTCCATTCTAAAGACTGGTCTTAACAAAGGCTGACTCAGCAGTTAGAACTGGATTTAGTAAAGACTAGTTGATGCAAGCCCCTCTTAGGGAAAGTCTTGCTTTAACATTGTTTATAGAGACATGTAGACAGCTGAACGTGACATAAAATGCAGGAAAGATGATAAAAGTGTGTCCAGAACTTACAGGCTTTTAAATCTCCCACACTTATGAAGTCTCGTGTACATCACAGCAAGCTCAGAAATGACTACATCAATAACAGACAGAAAATGAGGAGATACGATTGTCTATGAGCTCCAATTACCCATGTCTATAATGCAAAGATAATATGGTGAAATATAATGAAACACCAAAATCTAATTTGTCAAACCTATTAAATATGTATTGTTTGGACAGTGATAACAGTCAGAAAATGGCTCCAGAACCCGGTGCCCGAAAATATCTTTGGCCATTTCCTTTTCATTACTTGCTCGTTCAGAAGTCTGGTGGTGGTCACAGCGCCCGAGGCGCTCAACCTCTGTGACCCTGATGGCTCGTAGGACAATGTGAAATGAAACAGACTATTGACAGATGTTATCGCGTGCCGCATGATAACACCGCGGAGGGCAGACATGGAAGAGGCATTAGCCTTGTGCGCACTTTCTTCTGTATTTCAAACAGACTACTCTAACTGATCCATTTTTCAGGTAATCAATGTTGCATGGGACTCAGCGTGACGGGCACGAGAGATGAAACGCTCTTCCGGTGCCAGTCCGCCGCTGCGCTCTCTCTTCTCCGAATTCAAATGTGCATCTCTTGCTGTTCAGACAATTCAATTAGAGATCTACTGAAGCCCTGTGAGATCTCCTCTCATGCATGTGTGTGAAGCCAACTCATCGTCCAACATCAAATGAGTTAGAAAAAAAAAAAAAGAAAAAGAAAAGCTAGTACAGAGCTGAGGAAGAGAAGACGGCGGGGAAAGTGGAGACGAAAAATCTGTTGATAGAATATTTATCACGCATGGAGCCCTTCTACAGGCACTGTAACATACACAATAGATTTTGCCACTTACACACCCATAAATAGCATGTTCACACTTTATTTGGGCCAGCTATAAATTGTATTGTTCCAGTGCAGTGAAGCGTTCCATAATATCATGGAAGTACAACGCGCCCTCATGAGTATTATATCATGTCACAGAGACGAGGCTTCTTCTGTGCGTTTCCAGTGACACTCGCACAGATTTAGTGATGAATACACATGTTCATATGGCACACAGATACTTCTTCAGCAGTGCAGAAACTGCTGTCTTCTCATGTCGATCACATTCATTTCAACTGACTGATGATCAATGCAGAATACACTCCTTTTAGCCTGTGCTAAGAACAGGAACCATGAACCACAAAAAGTGACCTGTGGCCACCAAATATTCCATATCGGTGGTCCCTTACAAGTCTTCCCCAACGCAGTGTTACAGTTCCACAAACAGTACTTATCACCAGCTAACTAGTGAAATCTTGGGGCTACTGAAGTCTGAGTTGTGCTAAAATTGTCTTACACAAGTTTTCATTTGGGCCACCAACAATGCGCCCTGATCTCCAAAATTAGGGGGCTCGGTGGCCCACTGGAGTTAAAAATATTCACATCCATCCCTGTAAGAGGGTGACTGATATTAGCCTCATAGCCAACAAAGTTGCAGAACAGTATATGCAATGGCTAAACACTTAACAGGCCTGCACATCACTCACAATGATGTGGTCAAGACAAGTTCAACTTTTATACTTTATTGCTCCCTAAAGGGCGTTCTCTTTTGGGGTTTTTTTTTTTTTTGCATCCTTCAGAGGAAGGTCAGAGGGCGGGTTCGGCTACAAGGCAAGTAGAGTCCTGCAGCTAGCAAAGATTCATTGTCTTGCTCGTGGACATCTTCAGGAGGGCAGGCAACACGGAGGCGAGAAAGAGGATTTACCACTTTTGCTGCAGCTGCGCCGAACTACATGACTAACCTCACCTTAGTCAAATATTCTTTTCTGCTTTATTTTCGTTCTTGGCTGTGTACCAGAGCACTACCTACTGCCATAAACAGGTTTGAGACATTTGATTAACAGGCACCACTGGTCTACGTGATGTGAATAAGGAATGGAGTCACATTGCCAAAGTTTTGCTGAGAAGCCCAACCCCGCTCTTATCCGACCAAATTCTCGGTCGGAGGAGTCACCTGCGCTTCTTTCATGGGGAAAACAGTGCCACTGTTCCACTATTTTCAGGGACAGGCAGACAGATGCAGAACTGATGTATTTTAGTTTTGAGTGACAGGCTATTTAGTGAACAGTTACTAACTGACACCCTGTCAAAATACCACAACAGATTGCTACATCGGCCCCCGAAGCCTCAGGACAAAGATGAGCGGATTAAAAATTAATTTTTGATGGCAACATGTGTGCATCTTTTACACTGCTGGTCTGCTTTCTCAATGAGGGCTGGCTGGCAATGGTTCAGACTGGATGATGGATTGACAGATGTTGGACTTTTAAGTTGTTTTAGTGTTTACTTTGTAAGTTATCCTCCCACAGGCTGGGTCGATGCTGGGCTGATATTGTAATATTGACGGACAGTTAAGAGAAACTGTATCGACGTCGAGCTTCACAGGAGGCCAATTAAATAACTAAATAAATTGACTTGGTAGATTGCAGGAATTCATTTAATTGGCAAGGCTGTGCAACTTTGCTTAGCACCGCTTTGTCTAATGAATGATGTGGTATTGGATCATGGATCATTTTTCTATACTTTTGTTTCTTGCAACTTTTCCTGTCCAGTCTGTCCTGTTTCGAATGGTCAGACACAGTTTGACTTTGACAAAACTTCTGAAAGGCAACAGCGTTTCCTATAGAGCCGTGTATGTAATCCTGACTGAAGGGCACGGAGCACATGTGCCCTTGCTTCCCATTGATTTTGCACACTTCATGACTCAAACGGTCAGAGTGCCGCAGCACCGCTCATTTTCTCCGCATTTATCACAGTTTGCAGAGAACCGACGCGCACAATACAGATCCAGTATGTGACAACGCAACGTGAACCTGGATTTGTACTGCACCGAGTGGCGTGCGCATTATCCAGTTGACAGTTTAGGGCATTATTTTTAGATAATATGAACACAGCTGTAGTCATGTTCTGTCCTCGTCACTGTCAGAGTAAGTAAAGCATGCTGGAGCCACAAATAGCCTATAAGGCAGAAGCCTAATTCCTTTTTCTGTAGCGTGAGGCAACTTGATGTACGAGTATGAAAGGCTTGTTATCCCTAGTGGCACCCGACAGATAGAGCCATTCTCCCAACTCCGTCAAGACTGATAAAAGTCACTCCGTATTTTCTTTTCGAACATATCGAGTGGATATCTTGTGGATAGACTTTTTTTTCTCCCCATGGTTTTCTACTTGTTTTTAAAGGCTCCACAGTCACCTCACTTCTTAGCATTTTATGACCTCAGTGCTCTTCTTTGCTAGGCTACCTGCAGCCATAGTGATTTATGGGTCTTGACAACATGGAGGTTGAGGGAGTACATTTTAATTCACTGAAGTCTGAGGTTCCCTGTCAGAATCATAAATAGTCTTTAATATACTAGTGTATCATCTACGTTTCTAAAAGCTAAAATGTAAATGTAATCTGCACTCCAATAACAGGGACCAAACACTATGATGGAGAATTCAAAGCAGGTATGAATTGCTCTTGCACTCTTAGAAATAAAGCTGCAAGCTAAAACCATAAAGTGTTCTTCATCTTGTCCCCAGAGCAGAACCCTTTTTGGTTCCTTTTATAAATGCTGCACTTTGAACCCTCTCAGAGAGTTCTGCCAAGCTACATAAATGTTTATACCTAGAACCATCTGTGAAAGGTTTAACATGAAACTCCCTATGACAGATTCTACAGAGAACCCTTCTAGTTCTTTTCCACCAACATGGAACCCATTCCAGTTCAAGCACCTAATTTTGATAGTGGATTTTTCGTTAGGAACCAAAGTGGGCGTGTCACATTGCTTTCGGTCAAAACGGGGGGAAATGTGGGCTGGTTTACTAGATAGTACCAAGGTTCCAAGAAGCCCGAACAGAAGTAGTTCAAGAACCAGAGGTAATTTGGTGGAAAATGGCCTCATAAGCCTTTTCCACCAACATGGAACTGGCCTCGCTCCAGTTCAAGCACCTAGTTTGGAATCCTTCTGAGGATTTTCACTAAAAAATAAATTGGTTTGGAACCTGCAAAGTTGGTGGAACCAAAAACTAGCAGGTGGTTTTTCTGCGGGCTGCATGGTGCGTCGCCTTCTGTTGAAATGGAACTGGTTCAAGAACCAGCACTAATTTGGTATAAAAGAGCAAGAAGCTTTACACTTTCTACAGATGGTGACAGGAATTCACATGGGGTTCTCTCGAGAAACTTTTTATATCACAATGTAGAACCCACACCCAGGGGGAGCTACCGAGAACCATTTTATAGTATACTGCAAGGGTTTTATGTAGAACCCACCCAGGGAGTTCCACTGAGAACCCATTTTTAAATTAAATTATGGTACCAAGAATTTGACAAACCCTTCATGAAAGGGGCTATTTCTATGAACAACAGACCCCTTGACAAACCCTTTCTTTAAGAAAAGGGTTATTTAGAAGCAAACTGTTCTGCGTAGAATCTCAGCATTTCAGGAGGAACCTCTTTGGATCCCTTTTTTCTCAGAGCGTAGACTGAATATTTTTCTTATCTCACTAGTGGAAACAATCTCACTTTATGGCAACTAATGTATCAAGTACGTGCCGAGAATAAATGCTCTTACTACAGAGGCAGGCTTCTGGTCGATGATATAAATCTTTGCATCATTCTCTGCACACTTCCTTTGACGTCATACTTTTCTCAGTTCCTGAAGAGGCCTGCATTTTCCTACGCATCTGCTTTCCTTTGAGATATCCACAAAGTCAATAGATATTGAGCAGCACTTGCAGCTAAAGGAAACTCCGTTAAACATCAAGTGCACCAGATTCACCAAACTTCGACCTATTAAATCAACCCCACATCCTCCAACCTGGATGGGAGTTTGGGGCTGTAGCAACCCATAATTCCTCCACCAACTACCGTGCGGAAACAAAGATCCTTTTGGCAGCGTTGGAGGCACACAGCCTTGGGTGACCAGGGAGGAGAGGATCATGCCCCATGCTCCGCTGGCTGCGACAAGGCTCGCATCTTTAAAACATCATCAGTGGCCTGTTAAAAAGCTAGATCAGCTGTGAGCGTCCTCGCATCATGCAGCAGCTCGAACAGCTGGCAGATGATCGTATGGCGAGATGTGAGCAGCGTGGGCTGATATACCGAACCGCTGTACACACAGCAAAACCTCATACATATATGTTGAACATAAACTGATACAAGATTTCCACTTATTCCTTACCTTGTGTACTTGCATTCCCTCCTCTCTTACTGTTCTCAGCTGGTGGGCCTTAATTTCTGATAGCAAACATATGCATGATAGAACTAATAATAGAAGCACAAAGACTGCATGGGGAGGGGAGGGGAAGGGGGTGGCTCGGCTCCCCTGGCAAGCGCGATTTAGAAGGCTTGCATTTCAAATGGTCTGTTTAACTAATGCGCAGTAATTAGTTCTCCAGAAATGAGCAGGCAGATTACACCAGTGTATTGTGGCATCAAGGTACATTTTGTAAGGAAAGACATCTGCACCAAGCAGATGTACATTTTCTCTGTAAATTATTGTCCCTTTTTAAAAAAACAGGACACATTTAATTCAGGAGTGACTAACTAGACAACTAAAATTGTAGATAAATTCATGTAGAATATTCAATCCAGAGGCTGTAAAATCAGCCGCATCACAAGAAAAGCATAAATAATATGCGACAAGACAAACTTTGTTAAGATGTCCTACATATCGCCCTAAGTGGCTGCGTCTTTATCTGCTCACAGCTGACTCGCCCATTTAAAAGGAGCAGCCACCCTCAGTAAAAAGGCCACGGGGTATCAGTAATGACAGTCTTATGATTCACTCCATAAATAAGTGGAGATCTGCAGTCTGATACACAAGCCAGTCTCAAAGGAGCTGCGCAGTATAGGTAGACAGACCTGCTTACTGAGGATAAACAATATAAAGGGCACCACCTAGAACATTTTTTTTGTGACGCTAATCAAAGCGTGTTTTATGTCGGCCGCAAAATATGCATGTACTGCAGTTTCATTAGAATTAATTAGCACCTACGGTTGAAGAAAGTTGGAATGCACACAGTGTTTTCATCTTGTTACGTAGGGTTGCACAGTTAATTGAAATATTATTAAAATTGTAATACAGGGAGCTGCAACTATCCCAAAACACAGAGGCTGCAATTTTTTTTTTTTTGATGAAGGGAAAATTACAAAGCGGTATTATAATGAAAGACTGTGGTGCTGCAGAGATGCCCTGGTGATTTTTGTTCTCTGACTGTAAGAAAACAGAAAGTTTGTTTGGTTCAGACGAACAAATGTCACATCATCATGAGCTTAACGGTTAAAAGCCTGATTCTTATGCATATATAGTCAAGTTTTATGAGATATTGGAAGGCACGGTATATAACTAGTTTGAAATTTAACATACAGAATGTTTACATCTGCTTAAATCACACCTGCTAGCTAGTAAATGCAGCCGTTAGTAACAGCTGAATGGCATCCCTCTAAGTGTTATTAAGGGACATTAGAGGACGCCTACGATAGAAATACATCATTAAAAAATTGTACATGTCAACTACAACAATAGCAACAATTAAATTAATCACCAGCTATTTTGATAATTGGTTTGAGTCATTTTTTTTAAAGAAAAGAAGTGCAAATGTGAATATTTTCTGGTTTCTTTAGTCTTCTTTGGCAGTAAACTGAATATCTTTGGGTTATGGACAAAACAAGATATGTGAGATACTAATCAAACCTTTTTCTGACATTTTCTGGACCAAACAACTGACTGATTAAAGAAGAAAATGATCGACTGTTTCATTGATAATGAAATTAATCATTAGTTGCAGAATTGGTGGTACACACTGAAAACAGACAAGGCGCGACGGCATATTGGTGTTGTCAGATGGAGCAGCATGTGGTCTGCAATTTGTATTTTCACTCGAATGTCGGTTTGTTCCTTCTATTCGAGACGTCAAACAAAGTGATCACAAGGAGAGGAAGACTTTATTATAAGCTGCACCTATTGCACAAAAATGAGCCTTGTAGCTTATGACCTTTGCAAAACGTTGGCACATAATGAAGATAGTGTGCTTGATTCAATGCTGCACTTTACCTTCCACTGCTTGGAGAAAAATTTAACCTTGGCATCATGATCTGGGAATTTTGCCACACACATAAACTCGATTAGAAATTTGGTATAACTACAGCCTTGACTCGGGGCTCTTTAACCTCTGCACCTGCGTATTTCTGGCATTGAAAAAATACACCTGGTGGTGTTTGTATGTTTTGAAATTTCACTCATAGTTGCAGCGCCATTATCCCTATCCTGATTGCTATAGTCACAAGTGATTCTGCACATTGTGGAAAGTAGCTGCACACTTTTAAATTGCAATAATGCCACATTTTGAGTAGGGCCTTTGTTGAGCCCGTGCATGTCGACGAGAGGAATGAAAAAGATCTAGGCTAAATAAATAAATAAAACAATGGTGGCCCAGCTTTAAGCCCTGTGGATTAGCTTTCAGCTAACCTAGCAAAAACATATCCAAGTTCCAAGTTCCCTTGGCTCTTGCGGCGAAGGAAAAGTTAGAACAGGAGAGAAGATTAGCAACAGACTCTTTTTTACTGTTTGGGAGACGTGCACTGGCAAGTTTTACGTCTGACAGAAAATCACTGGTTGGATCATGTATATCCCCTGTTCAGATTCTCTTTCAGCTCAGCCCTCTCCCTATTTATTCAATGGACACTTCCATAATTCATTCCTCTGTCAGACTGGGAGCAGTTTTAGTTGCTTTGCGATGCAGAGCCAGTAGAACAAAACCGCACCTATTTGACACTGCGAGTGGACTGATACACACGCCTGAAGGAAATCCAGTCCACCTCCAATGGAAATAACAAGGCTCGTTGGAACTGCCAGCATCAAACGGAGCAGGCTCAAACAGCCTACAGATGGAGATGGAGCTTCGGTGTTGATGGGTACAAAACATTTTCACAGAGGACGGGGGGGAAAAAAAGCTGCACTCTCGGCTCCTCAACAGGACGAGCTGGTTAGAAAGATCGAAAGATTGATTGATGACAAGTCTGTGCATGTCTGTGTGCAAACCAGGGCTGTCACAATACCAATAAATTGACACAAAAATGACAATTATGAACATAAACCACTAGAAACTACAATGTTTTGGGCAAATGCATTACAAATGGACGACAAGAACATCAGAAATACTGTCAACATAAAGAAGCAAACTTAAAACTCAGCAATGCATCATGGGGAATTATGCAATGGAGTGCTGTCTCTATCAGCTGCACATGTCAAGTGTCACAAGCCAGAATCCTACAATGCTTCACAATAGTTGCAGGGCGCCATTTCACAAGTTACATTACACAAACTACGCAAACTTTCCAGATTGTAATCCTACTACTACTACTAACAATGATCAAGAAAAAGAAGAGTGCTAGCCTCAGTTCAGTATCAGTATAAATTCAGACATCAGAATCGGATCAGAACATCTCTAATTTTAAACTTACATTACTAGTATAAGAAAAATGATACTTAATACCTCTTTTGATATCACAGGAAAAGGGGGAAAAAAAAGCCTTAGGCACACAAAATTTCATACATTTTTTAATTTTATTTAAAATTACCAGCCTGCACAAAGTGCTGGTTCAGAAAGTCACTGAACACTGGCTGGTTTTGCTGCGAGCTAAATTTCAGAAAGGGCAATGAAGGCTGAACTGAGGTCTCTGAATGAGCACTTAGATCTTTTTCCTTTCATAGCTGTGAGACTTTCAATACTAATGAATGTTAGTATTGTATTTGTATCATGTGGTATTGGAAAAGCATAGATACTTTTAATAGCCTGGATGCGTATGTTTTGCCTAAACACATAGAGCAGACCTGCTTGATGATCTTGAACTTCAAAGATGGGACTTTTAAAAAAGTAAAACCTGCACTACAAAGCTTCAAAGTTTTGATTTGACAGGACAAACCTTGGGAATCTCAGTTAGAGGGGGCAGATTCTTTTGGTTTGGGATAAAACAGGTATATTTTTACATAAAGGCTTAGAGGAGCTTTAAATAAGTCTATTAAAGTACACTTAAGGCAGGAACTTTAATGCCGACTTAGTTCAAGGTATCTTGTTTTTCTACCCCTCCAGTTCTACTTTTCTTAAGATCAGGTAGAGTGACTGAGTTAATTGAGTGTCTGATGACTTAACAACTACAGAGACTTGAGCTGACCTGCACCGTCCTACTGAACAGGACCTTTCAAGACCAATTAAGTAGGAATGCCACGGCGGGCAATTAAGGAAGCTGGACAGCATTCGAAAAGCTCGTGTTAAGACCTGCAGGAAGAACAAAAGCTTCAAAGTCAGATCAAAAAAAAAAACTCAGCACCCATAATTCCCTGTTTATGTTTGGGACAGATTACTGCCAGGCTTTTTAAAATGCTTCCAGTCAACAGAAACTTGAGATTAAGTGCATTTACAGGCAACACAGCACATACCGCACGTCTGGCATACGAAATGTGTGCATATGACACGTGACATTAATGCAACAGAAGGGAGTGTTCCATTTCAAACAAAGGCAGCGGGGCTGTTTATTGTCCTAAATAATCTGCTCGCTGAGCATTTCACCAGAACGCTAACCGCAAGCCTTCATATACCATGTGCCACTTTCCAAACAGCAGGTTCTCCAACATTTATAACCCACTCAGCAAGACAGACAGACAGACTCAGTACCTGTCATGAATGTCTGAATGAGAAGACAAAGCATCCCTGCGCCGGTTGCATTGTTATTTCGGTAAAGTGTCAGTTTAAAACATTGATCAGTAGCGCAAAGTTTTCAAAAAATCATGAATCTGTTGTGCTGAAAATGATTTTAAGTGCTGTTCCAACATCGGGTCTGGAGCCCTGCTAGGACTGCATCGACTCAGCAATAAGAGATCCACTGGCCTGAAGCTCCCCACCTGCTCTATAGGCTATCTCTCGACAGAGAGGTTTATGCAAGACGAGTTTTTAGTGAAAGGAGTTATTTTCTTTCAGGTGTTAGAGATAACACTCTCCAGGACAACTGCAATACAACAAGGAGTGACTAAGCACAAATGGCCAAGAGCTAGTTTTAATAATAGAGAATAGCTTGTCTGACAATTACATAGAAAGCATTTTACAGGGAGTGCTTTCCACAATGTGAGTCATACCTGCTAATTTAGCCCAGTTTACTCTCGCTGTACCTTAAATGCAACGCAAAGCATGAAATATCAATGATAGGACTGGGTGCTATACAAGATATCTCAATATACACATTTTCTCTCAAATAGCATGCAGCAAATTGTCAGATGGTGCAAACATTCTGATTCTGGTTTATTTCCTCCTCTGTGAGTATGTGAGCCCTCTGTGAATATTTTTGGGTTGTGGACAAAATAGGACATTTGAGGACATCGCCTCGGGCTCTGGGGACACACTGATCAACATTTCTCACCATTTTCTGACATTTTATAGCAACAACTGTTACTCAATTAATCAAGGAAATAACTGTCTGATTAATTGACTATGGAAAATAATTGTTAGCTGCAACCCCACTTTACACTGGTCCAGATTGTTTGTATTTTTCATAGTCAGAATTTTGAATTATAGTTATTCATAAATATAATGTCAATTTGGACACTTTGCCACAAGTATTGAGCGATCAATGCAATATCGGCCAATACATCAATACTGGAATTTCTTTAATCTCTCAGATTGTTGTACACATCAGCCTCAAAAGTCCGACCTTAAACATCTACAGCACTAAAATGCAACATGAAACATCAGACGTAACAGATTAATGCTGTCAGGGACCGTTTTACTGCAGTACTGTGATAACACTCACATAGTTTTACTTTAGTGAGGTTTTGAATAGAAGAATAGAACCCGACTGATATATTGGTTGACCGATATTATCGGCCTAGCTCTGTTTTGTCAATTTGTATTTATTTGCAATCTTCATAGGCAGCTTTCTGTGTATATTTGATCCTTTTGTTCTTAATTCAGGTTTAATATGTACATGTATTTTTGCTTTATCTATTAAAACTATTCAAATTTACTGTTTCAGTGCCCTGATGTCATTTTGGACAGAAAATTTTATTGAAAACTGTCCTGCCTCCACTACATGTGTTAACTACTTTTGAGTGATTACGCACACAGTGATTATGTTTATGTATTCTGTATAAGTAACACTGGCTGACATATCTGTATCAGAATTTCTTTATTCCTCAATATCTGTATTGGACCCAAAAATCCAATATCAGTCGGGCCCTAGTTCAGAATTGTAATCATCAGTTATGTAGATATAATGACTGTTAGAGCAGTCTGGTAAGATCAGAAAATGACGTCACACCAGGAAAAGACACTTACGCCTTATCATGATAAAAAAAAATGTCCAAAAGACAAAAACATCCAGTCTCTTATTACGGTATGTTGATATATCCCCACCTCTTTTCTCCTTATTCACTT
>JAJHUR010073731.1:0-10755 GCA_027495735.1 Lutjanus campechanus
TGTGACCCTGATTTTAACCATACTTTATGTACAGCAGTCTTGATCAGAGGATAAAGCTTGTGATTATCTAGATTTTTCATGTTGCCAACAAATGCCTTGAAAAGACCATAACCAACAAAGAATATATCGTATATCTTATTCCTCTGTGCCATAGAATGCCACTGTTGTCTAAAAATACCTAAAAGCACATGAATGAGCCACTATATTACTCTGGATCACGTGTTCCTTCATTGTAAAGAACTTGGGCACTGTAGTTGATTTTAGGTGCTCAATATGTAAATTCTGCTACTAGGGGTCTCTCGTTCTCGTTTGTTCTCGTTAAAATAATAACAATACACATAATTTGGTGATGTTATGGAGTGGCATCAGCTCATGGGAGTTCAGACATGAATGAGGCTGTACACAAGGGTATTAAGAAACCCTGATGGTATGATTCTACTGAAGGGACAAGGCAGCGCAGCCGAGCTCAGAAACATGGCGCCTCGGGGATAAAGTTACAGCGCTAACTATTTAAAAAAGAAAAAATACTTGTGTCCTTGTTCAGGAGTATTTTGGATTTAGTCTCGGTGATGTAGTTGAGCCAGCAAACACTGCAGACGACTGATTGGTCAGAGTAGAGTAGCTCAGTGAGTGTGTAACAGCTGAGTGAGAGTGAGAGCACTAGTGGCAGAGAGTGACTGTGTGCAAAGCAGAGGAAATGAGGAGCTTGTCAGTGATTAAAGGCTGCAGTTTCTTAAGACCAAAGCAAAGCTCCTGAGTGTGTGTTGCTTCCCAACTGTTGGAACAGCGTTGCTATGACAACTGGCTCCACCTATGCTCAGGGAGTACCAAATTAATTTGGCTGTGGAATGATGAAAGAACAAAAGATTTGTTGTATTTGATGACAAAGATATTAATTTATCGTATTTATCCTCATATGTTTTAGGTTTCTTTGTGCTTTGTGGTAAGCTGCAGTGTCACTGTCACCTCTGGGAAAGTATTATCACTCCCACACAAGTACACACACACATGCACACACACACACACACGTTGGCTAGGCCTCGGGTTGTTTCAGGTTGCATTAAGCGCTGCCTCTCAGGTCCCCTCACTTAACGCAGCCTTCATTAACAGCTGCTGATTGAGACAGACACACACACTAAGGCATGCACACACACGATTTAAGTGCATATTAAGGTGACTTGTGCCTGATTAGTTCTTCCCCATCCACTGCATTGTAGTTTGACCTAATTTACTGATGCAAAAGCTGCTACATAGTCTTCTAGACTGCACAAATTTTATGCTACAGACAGTGTTTGCTGTCACAGTGTGTTAAACAAAAAAGGAAACACAAATGCATCCATCATAAAGTTAGTCTTCTTCTGTCAGAACCTCTCTGTGGCCTCCGGAGAATCAGACACTTCTTGGATGTGATGGTGGAATGTTGTTTCAAGAGTTTTTAAAGTTAGGAGAGGTCATACAGGGTGAAATCCGTGGGGGTCTGACATTTGGCAGCATGCTGGCGTTGTAGCAGAAGAAACTCAGGAACTGGTGCAATTTTTGTCCTCATGTTTTAAGGTCCCCTGGAAGTCACGTGTCAGCAGTTTGATCTTGGCTAGGACTCAGAATCCTAGAGATTGGGGAAAAAGGGGACAGAAATTGAACAACTATCATCCACTTTCTCCTTAGGTTTTCAAGACAATACATTGGGCCTCATGCAAGAACATTTTCATATGCTTATCTTAAAGGCAAACTGAGCATGATCTTCCCCAAAAAACGATGCACAGACTCAGTCATCGCCCACGACACACCAGAAGTGTGTGACAGCGCCTGCATCCACAGAGACCACACCTTCCACCAGTATGCTCTGATTTTCTTATTACTTTGTTGTGCTTGGGATGCTTTACCAACCCAAAACATCAGTATTTGTTGCCTGGAGTATGAGACTCAATGCTCAGATATCTGCGTAAATGACCAACGTAAATGCCACCTGGATGTATTCTGTTGCATGGTCATGAGAACTGTAAATTAGTATAATTAACGCCCCAATAATATCACTGGAGGGTGGGTGTCCTGTCCCTATGTCAACTTCCATAAACCTGCATGTGAAGATATGACCAATGTACCCAGTGGTGGGTAATAGTCCATTTACATTATACACTTACATTATCATTAGGTTATGTGAATAAATTTTGAATTATATTAGAATTTGAAAATGCATAGTCAAACAGGATAATGTCAACATAATTATGAAGTGTAATTTATATAGAAATTTCAAACTCCAAATTGCTTCAAATTAATTAAATAACAAGCCATTAGGGACAAACTGCAGACTAATTGCACCTGACTCGTGAGACAGGTGTGTACCACTTGTAAAACTGTGTTTGTATCTAAGAGAAAAAACAAAACATGAGAAAACTGGTGAATGTGGAAGGTTCTCCCAAATCATTCGTACAAATCACCTAAAAACGAATCTGTTCTAGCATGATGCCCATTATACTGTACACTATATACTGTAGCCAGACAACTCTGCAAAACATGAGCAAACTGAATGTATCTGCAATATCCTGCTGGTTTATACGTAATCGGATCTCTTATAACTCAGTTATCCAATCAGCCTCCAGAGGAGAGACAGAGAGGGATGTGACCTGGGGAAAATCAAATAAATTCTCTTCAGTGATGAATGGACAAAAGCTTATTTGATCTTTGACAATTGGATCATCGAGTTGTCCCTGTAATTATTGTAATCTTTAAAAAAGCACAGACATAATCCAAGTTCAGTTCCAGTATGAAGATGAGAGATGCTCTAATACTGTATATTGTATTAGTTTTTCTGACCAAGATTAACTCTGTCCATTGGTTGATGTAGGAACTATGATTATTTAAATTCTAAGAGGATCTTGGGGAGACGGAGCACGTAAATCTTCATATTTGATTGAAGGGAGGAGACAAGCCCACTGAATCTAGCTGTATGTGATTTAAAATGACTCCTTTTCTCTACCAAAGAAAAGCTGATGTGCATGAAATACCAATACGTTATGAATCAAATGTTTGACAGGCAGCTTGCAGAAACCAGAGCTGCTGATCCAGCACTGCGGAGAAACGGTGATTTCTTTAGTGTTTGAGGAAGTTGGGACTGACAGCAAACCTTGTTGGCTGTATGATTTATTCCACAGAGACAGCAGTCTGTTTGTTTTAAATTGTAAATGCAAGTGTTAGTGTTTATGTGCACATAGACTCTCCCTTACTTTCACTGAGGGTTGGGAACTGAGCCCAAGGAATGCAAACACAGTGTTGTTCTCCTTTGACTGGAAGAAGTCTTCATAGTCCTGAGGGTGGGGAAGACAAAAAATGAGGATGTTGAGTGTTACATAATCTGTACAAGTTTGAAAGACGGGTTGTAAACAACCCCCCAAATAGTCTTTCCTCTGCTGCTTTTAATATAATTCAATGGCCATGACATTACAGAGTAATGTTGGATTACCTTGGCCAGTGAGAGTGACGGAAGGCACAGCAGATAATCTGCCACATCCATGAAACTGGATTACCAAAGGATTACAGAGTGCATGCAGAGTGGAGGACATAAAATAGCAAGCACTAACTGGTCAAACTCATCGCATAGCATAGTTAATTTAACCTTGCACTAGCGTATATTGATGTGAACTAACGTATTTGGTAAGCCGTGCACACCTCTGAGTGATCTGATCAGGTAAAATGTACTGTATGTCACAATATCACATTACAGGAGATAAAGATGCTCTAACTGCTATTTCACTGTGACTTTAAAGGTATCCTCTTTAGGTTGTAACCACTGGTGTTGCAGTTGATCCACTGACTATTTGTATCTTATGTTGCATCAGAATGTCTGTGAGTACAGGGTGTCAAGATGAGTATTTCTTTAGACTGCAGGGGGTGGTGTTGGCATAAGGATGCAACAGGCAAATGAAGTTAAAAAACATCCAACAATACAAATATTTGCAAATATAACAGAGACTGGAAATGCTTTCAACTAACTAAAGGATGGCTACAAACAAATATCCATCATACCCCACAGTAGCGATCGTCATTGAAGATCTGCGGAGGCAGTGGGTTGCCTTTCTCTGGCTGCTTGTCTCTGGGGATGTTACGGTACATCCAGAGCCTCTGCTCCTCCATCATGGTGATGTCTACTTCCTGGAAACTGATTCGATTGGCTTCGAGGAAACCCACCACTGCCTGCTGATGCTTCTTTACCTGAAGATGTTGAAAAAGAAAGAAGAAAGAAAGAAAAGTGGAGGACATTTGGTGAGATCGTCAAGTAGAGTGCATCAGCCAAATTATAATTTTAAATTTCAGTATCAGCCCAGAATTTAATGAAAGAGTTGTGGTGGTTATTAGGGATGGTGCATCCCTAATGACTTGCGACATCAGTAATGAGTAAAAGCAAACTTTGCATAAAGACATAATCTCAGAATGACATCATGTATGAACATGTGTATTTAAGTGCGGCTGGACATTGTGCTATATGTGTCTCTCACAGGCTGTATATGTATACTGCTCCTGTATTAACAAATGGTAAGCTGACACCCATTGAGCCACACTCACACACGTGGAGTGTATGTATTCGCTGCATAGTGCCTCCATTGGTAATGGGGACATTAAGAAGGATTATTGATTAGTGGAGGAGCTTAGGTTTGAAATCGGACAGCTGACATCCTTTTCCTATACAGTATTCTATGACCTTATGTATAGGCTTATATATAGGCTGAATTGAACAAGTGTCATCTAGTGATGAAGTTGTCATTTAACATTGTTATTACTCTGTTCAAAAAACATGACATAATTCAACCATTACTGTAGCTGACAGTAAGCACGGTCCAAACAGCAAAACTTGTGACAATAACTTCACTTGATCTGCATTGTGAGTAACCTCTGTGTACTTCCCAAGCACATAATTAAATGATCATTAAAGGGATAGTTCAGATTTTTTAAGTGGGGTTGTATGATGTACTTTGTCAGTTTATTACCTAGGCGGTTGACATGCCCCCAGTTTAGGGAGGCAGCAGGAGTCTGTGTGCAGGAAGCTAACCAATGTACTGCTGTGGGCAGGGTCAGCAGGAAAATGTATTTTAGCCACTTTAAAAAAAGGGCTAACTTTTTTAAAGTGCAGTGCATGGCAGACGGTACACACACAATTTGGAAAAGCAGCAGAAGTACCTTTCGATGGGAAAGCAACATTATATAAGTCAAATTTTGCTCTCACCAAAGCCACCAGACTCTTTTGACAAAAACAGTCATTTTACCTGACAGAACCCGGGAGTTGCTGATCTACTGCTACCTCGATTTGTTAGTTTGTTTGTGTGTACCGACTGCCTTTTACTGCAGGTAACACACTGACTATCAATAAGTACCTCATGCAACCCCAATTCAAAAATCCAAACTATCCCTTTAAGTGGGAACTCCATCCTGAAAACTATGCAATGAACTTTCCAATTTGTGTTTATGGGATGGATGCAACAGCTCCCTGTGGTATTGTCCTGTGTGCTCTGGGGGGCTCTGTGTGTGAGTGAAACTGCGTGACAGTGTTTGTGAACGCTGAGAGAAAAAAAACAAGTCCAAGGATAATTTTAGAAGACAGAAAACTCCCACGGAAAGGAAGGTCATAAACAAATTAGACGCAGAGACACAGTCCACATGTCTCAGACCTGTGACTGTTGAGTGTCTTTCTCATCTCGGTCCTCATAGACGACAGTTTTAAAGGAACAGATATGATTAGTATGATTACCATTACTAAGGCTAATCACATTTAGCTACAATACAAATACAAATACAAAGGGGAAAATATTTTTACCAAATTTCTGTTTTGTTTTGTGTCCTTTTTCACTTCATCACTTCACTCCCGTCCAGCATTTATTATTTCTAAGTATGCTTAATTAGCATTCATTAACATGACAAAAGAGCTGATTATCCCAAACAAACTGGGGGCAAGACAGTGTGAACAAACAGAAACAGAGGCTTTTATTTTGTAGCTGGCTATGACAATTTATTATCCAGTAGCTTGAGAACATTTTTCAAGTAATTTTCCCTTTAACTGAGAGGACAAAAACAAACAAACAAAAAATTAAATGATGACAATTTATGGTAGCTGCCCTGGATGCTTCTGTATGTGTGTCCATTACTTTAATGATGCTAAGGGCCACAATGGAGCTATTGTTTTACCTTAAAGACAGTAAGAGATTGTTCTGGACAGTCTGTTACAGACACACACCCAAACAAGACTGCATATCATCAGTTATGTCTGTCCATAACAGTGATTCTGTGTGTGGCCATAAATCAACTTCATCTGGACTCTCACAAGAAAGTAAACAGAGAACAAGGATCTTGACTGTCTTTAAAGAGAAAACATTTCTTCTTGTCAAAGGTTAAAACTCCATATGTGTTAGTTTTTTGCCTTAGTCTCTACTGTAGATCACACTGCCGGTCTCCACCTTAGTATAAATGATCCGACCTTCCCCTGAGCTGACAGCCAGGCAGCATGAGTCTAAATAATGAAAGAGGTTCCCCCCAGTGAGGGTGAGCGAGAGTGTGTGTCAGGGGAAGGGTGAGTTCAGATTTTGTTTTGTTTTTTTGTATGTGTGCATGTAGGATTAAAGACATACACTCGTTACAGTACATGAGTATGCACACATTGTTTGAGAGCACATTCTGAAATGTAGGGATTAACTGGAGGTTGAGACTAATCCTTTAGTTGTAGACAGACAGAGGGACACAAAGAAAGAGAGGACTTGTGATACATAAACAACATAAATAAATAAATAAAATAAAAATAGCCAACAGCTATTGTTTTTGTTATTGTTTATTCCCCCTTTTGTACTGGGGAAACAAAGAAATCTTCTCTATATTCTCTAGCTAGAAGATCTACTAATGTTGTTCACTGGCTGTTTAATGTTACACATCACAGTAGCATGCAGGAAAAACACTATACATTAAGTTAACACTATACACTACATTATGGGAAGGGGAGTCATTGTTTGTTTTGGGTTTTTTTTTTTAACACCGAGTCTTTGAACAGCCTCTTCCTTTAAAGTAAGTAATTGTACCATAAAGTTTAATGTAATTTTCTTTTTGTTGAAATGGATTTGGTATCAAATCAGGAACCGCTATCAAAGCCAAGGTGACATAACAGTACCAGTATCAAAACTTTTTCAACTTGCATCATACCAGAATTTTATCTGGCCAGTGGCTTCTTCTCCGAAACAGCAGCTGGGTATGCAAGCCGTTACTGTCTGCGTCTGACCACAAATAACACAACATTTGGTGAACGGAAAATTGATATGACAAAAACTAAAAAACTGATAGTGATGCCACCCACTGGTTTGTGGTGCTTGGCCCATCCGTTCAGTAGGAAAAAATAGCGGTCTGCACACTATGTATGTATGTAAGTTTCTGAAAATATTTTAAGTAAGAAACAGGCAATGTAGTAATAGTACAGTATATGAGTTCTGGGAGCCTCTGTTGGAAACCTGACACACAATGGTGGCACATAGTTGTAATCTTTATTACAGCTAAGTGGTAGACTAAATTAGGTTTTTTGAAACATTTTAGGTGTGACACAGGCAATATAGAATTCTGATTCTTTATCTCAGTTTGATCAAATATAAATCACGAGTTTTATGAGCCCTGTGTGCTGCACTGGATGGGCTCACTCAGACTGACTTGTCAATCAAGCCTACCCCGCTTTATTTTTTTCCTTAATTTACAAAATGAACATCATGCTGTATAGAAGAAGACTTGACACTAGATATTGAGACAATAAACTGATTTGGAAACTGCTTACTGGGGTCATAATTCAGGTAAGAAGTAAGCTCATTTTCTCGTTAGAGTACATACAATTGGACTTCTTTTTGCAACCAGTGAAGTTGCCGACATGAGAAAGAATGCAGGTTTAAGGCACCTCCACGTTGCCTTCACTTTTCAGACTATTTAATATACAGTAGTATATGGACACAACAGATAAACATCTGCTACTGCCATTTCTGAATGTCATATTATTTGTTGATAGGCTGATTGCAGTCAACATGGCAAATATTGGCAGATAAATCTGTGCATTCCAAAAAATCACCTCTACAAACTATTTTCAACTTGCATTGCACATTCTCTGTCAAGAGTAGGGATTACAATGCTTTCTAGGCAGAAATCAGACAATATGAAAACATATTGCGGTGACTGTGTTTAAACTACATTCTTGGTCATTACCAGAGCATTGGGAATTAGAGAAACAGCAGGGAAATATAAATTCTGATGAGACTAAATACAGTACATACACATCCACTGAGGAGTGGGGGATAACCTAATTTGCACTTCATTCATTCTGTGGTGATGTTTTTCCGCCCCACTAATCCGCTGTGGTTAAGCTGTGAACTGCTCATTTTTATTGGGACACTGTAGTGTTTTGATTATTATTTTCCCCTGGAGTCTGTCTTTTCCTGCTCACATATTCCTGCTGTGTTGCATCCGTCTGTTCTTCAGGTTTCATCGCTGACTTCACTATCTTCTACAGTATTATCGTCTTCCTCCATCTCTGTCTCACTAGTCTCTCTCGTTTTTACATGCACACATCCAGTTCATTTTAAATCAGCTGAGGGGAGTCCAGCCTCACTTCTCCTCTTTATTCAATCACTTGTAACTCAATTCAAAAGCATTCAGAGTGAATTACATTCACATGAGCTCCACACTCGCATAACTGACCCAAATGGTGGACCTGTTCAAGCGTGTGAGACCAAGCTCTGTGTGTGTGAGAGTGTTTTGAATGTATGTGTCATAGGATTAAAAATAACTCCTTTGTAAACGCTCAGAGATTGTGCTGCCCTCTACTAAGGACGGAGCATGATAAAATAAATATATTACTCATTTGTCCCATTACCTAAGACTCAAAGCATTCACGCAGGAGTGTTGTTTGATGATTTTCTGCTCATACTCAATATCAGCTGAGTCTTCTCAATGGCATGTGCCTGTTTTTTCCCAAGAGGCACTAAGTACTGGGCCTGCAACTAACCATTATATTGTGGACTCATCTGCTTATAATGTTTTTGATTGATCAATTAATGGTTAAGTCTATGGCATTTCAGAAGATGTGACAAAGTGACCCTTTGTGTCTTTTTTTCCCCTGCAACTTATTCAGTGCACAACGATATAAATCTGTCAAGCAAAAACTTCATATCAGAAAAGCTGCAGTTTCCTGTTCGTATAGTCAATAAATCATTCGAGCACCTCAGACACACAAGATCCTCAGTAAATGGCCCTCTAATGACACACGTCAGTCTTATGTATTTAGAGTAAGCTTCTGTAGAGCTGTACTTAGAGCTGGGTGCTGATAATTTTATGGCACCAATCAAACTGCCTCAATACCATCTAGTATCGAAAAATGCCTACCATAAAGAGTTTTGACAGTTATTTATATTTTTCATACAATTCAATAGGGTTGTAATGATCCATCAGTCTGGCTTAATATACGGTATCTGTTCCATGGTCAACAATCCCATATGTTCAATGCATAGTGAAAACACTGATTCATGCCTTTATTTTGAAATTCCAGGAGCATTATGTGTATGAACCTTTATGGATATTATTGAGCCAAATTTTATACTTTTGTTAAATGTTTTTGTTTTTGCCATGTCTCATATGTACAAGTGGAGGCAGTTTAAAAAAAATACAAATACAAAATTTAAACTGTAAATACTGTCAATCTTTTAATTTTTGTTTACTGTATCATAGAGAGAGAGAGTTATTTTATGCTATTTTAAAGTTCATTAGTATTATGGTAAGGCGTTTTATTCACCATTTAAACATCTGGGGTTACAAATTGACCTTTCATGGCATGTTTGAACTTGAAACACGTACTTTGTTCTACTTAGAGAAGATAGAAGTTTTACAAGACTGTTATTTATTAAGCTTTCCACACAATCAAGGCGGGTCAGGTGGAATGTAATACAACAAACACATGACAAAAAAGGCTGAATTGAACACGAGAAATCTACCCTGCCAATTAAATGTGCATCTAGCCAGTGATCAACCTGTCTGCCTGCCTGTGTGAATGATGCTCATTACTTTCACTGCTTATGAAGAGTCTGAGCGCAAACAGGCGCACTCACAGTTACATAATGCCAATAAACACTATCGGAGATAGTGTTCATTGGCATTTTATTGGCAGCATTTTATTGGCAGCATAAAGATTTCCACAAACCTTTGTACTGATATCATTACAGGCATTATTATAAGCAACTGTCAACAAGCCTGAAAACATCGCAAACACTCACCGCGACAGAGCCACTTGAAGAGGCGATGTAAACCTTGATGACCATTTTAATCCCAAATTAATGTGAGACAGTCGACAAACAGTTTGTTGGCAGCGAGTCTCGTTTAGTCCCAGAATATCGAGTACAGACTGTAAGACAGTGGCTGTTTCAGAGGAGAGAAAACACGCGTCTCCAGTATTTAAACTGAGGCATGATAATAAAACAGCGTGCGTCTCTGCTGCCGACTGTCTGTGGCGCTCAACCAGCCTCACTGCACAAACACGGCGCACATCAGAGAAAACGCTCCACTTCCGATCATAGTTTTCAAAATAAAATCAACACCGTGATTACACTAAGGGGAGATTATAAACAAAAATTCAAATCCAGATATAGTTTAAGGTTTGCTGAATACGTGTTTACGTTTACATCTTTCCCCCAGTATTTAACAGTCTGTGTTTACATACTTTTCTAAGATAAACAAAATGTAAACTTACTTTTAACTCAA
>JAJHUR010073732.1:0-11230 GCA_027495735.1 Lutjanus campechanus
AAAAATCCACTAGTGTTACTCTAAACTCTGCAAAAAGAACTTGCTCCATGCAGAACAGTGAGGCTTTTTAAGATGTGACCTGTATCTCCACAAACTAATCTATCCATAGATGATGTGCTTCTTAGCTTTGGAAATAACAATCAGTTGCTACCAAAGTAGGCTAGTTAGCCGGACATGTCCAAGAAGATAGACACACTGTTTAATCCACTCATTACACTTTGGCTCTTGTGTTTTTGGTTTTGGAAAAGCCAAAATATAAAAAAACAGAAACCACCCTCCATGCACACTGCTTCAACTTGTGTAGACATCATGGATGTATTAAGAGAGCTGGATAAGACACTACCACTCAGCCTTGCTGCAAATTTGTCTCAGTGGCCACTCATAGAACTGCAGACCTTCATTAAAAGGGACTGTTCTGTTCTGTTCTGTTGAACCTCAAAACTACAAACAAGGCAAATTATTGCTCTTTGAATGAAGAATTTTTAAGAATTGTAAGTTTTATATTTGTAAATTGAATGGACACTAATATCCAAATGTGCAGGGGACCACACGGCACAAACCAAGAAGCAAGAAATCTTTTTTGGCTCATGTGTTTTGCGAACAATTTTCACTGAAGTGACTGGGCACACTCTTGGAGTCTGGTATCTAGTTTTTATAATACATCAATGGGAGAAAGCAAAAACTTGACAGACCTGCCATGCTTAGATATGTACTTAACTATGATTGGACAAATTGCTCTTTGCCAGAAATTTACTGGCTGAATGCATCAGGCATGGCTGTGTCACGTTCCAGCTGTGGTGCGTCTACCAGAGTTGATCGCAGTCATTCTTAACATAGCCTGTTATTCCACCAGAAGCACTGCAATGGGCATCAGAAGCATTCCAGAAGCAGCTCTCCCCTCTGCTCCTCAGAGAATATTAGCCGAGTCTGCTTTTGACACAAGCCACATCAAGCTGCTGAGAGCCAGGCAGGAAGTCACTAGGAACTAGTGTTGAGCCGATGACAACGTCCATTGTGATTGCTGACTGTCATTGACCACGGAGCCCTCTACCATCATTACATTTGATTGATTGAAAAGGCCTCAGAGGTGCCATAGAGTTGTTGCTTAAGTTATTTTCTTTTTAAATACAATGAAATTGCAGAAATGTGATGCCTAGACAAAGACCCTTTTAGGCCCAGTCAATCTCGATATTTCACCGTTGACATCTTCATATTCTTTTATCAGCTCTATCAGCTCAGTAGATATTGCCCAACCCCATCAGGCACAGGGACATGGAGCATCTGGTTAGTTGTCAAAATAAAACACCCTGTGCAGACTCCCAATGGTAAAAACAGACAGAAAGAGACACCATTTAACTATGTTGCCAACTTGCCCATGATATTAGCAAAAAAAAAGTCTAAACTTAGAGAGCTCAGTTTTTGCAATGTGATTTTGATGTAGTGATGATGTCACAGTAAAGCAAAGCATTTTACAAGTCAATGATCTATTGTAGAGCATCCTTGAAATAACGTCTTTCCCAAGCAAGTGCTTATCAAGCCCACAATGAGTGAAGGGGAAATTGGACTACGCTAATATGCATTTGTGTTTAGCTTGATCAGTTGAGACCCAGTTATTAAGAGGGTCAAGAGAAGGTAGCGAGAGCACAGAGAGGTCCAGTCAACACACACTCTCAAATAGCCTTCAGTGTAGCGTGATAGGAGCCCTTATAAAACAGCCAGAAACTCAGCCACTGTGTTTTTCCATCAGGGTAGACTCAGGCCTCCCTGGCCTGATCCTCTCACTCTGTATCCTCAGGGAGCTTCTGCTGAATGAACTCTTCATCTAAATATGGAGCCGAGACAGGAATCCACAACGAGCTGGCTGCGTGCCGCCGTAAAAATGTAGTAAACTGCATGTCCCGCTGTGCCCTGTCAGCGGCCTTTTAAAGGGATTGTCCCTCCATCTGGCTCGGCTAAAACGGATTTCCCCGTGGCTGGTGGGGAGAGAATGAGGCTCTGGGGTTTTTTAAGGAGAGCAGGACAGGTAAGGGCGTTCAAGAACACTTAAGCGTCTGTCTGACATCTCAAAACATGATGTCATATCAGGAGAGAAGGATTTCAGTTTCTCTCTGCTCATCAGTGCCTTTCAATGACCTACTCTTGACTTTCAATGGTTCTGATTCCTCTTTGTCTTTCTTCCTGTCTTACTGTCCTCTCTAGGTTTTAATTTATTCTCTGTGCTCCTCCCAGAGGTGGCAAAAGTATACACTTTTTTACTCAAGTAGAAGTGCCTACACTTCAATAACTGTTTATAAAAAGACCCTGATAAAAAGTAGACGTACTGATTCAACTTCTTTACTGCAGCAAAAGTGAAAAAGTTCAGGCTCTGAAATGAACTGAGTATAAAAGTAAAAAGACGTCCTCTGAAGGACAATTCTGTTGCTGTGCAAAGCTAACTGAACCTCAGCTTTTCTTCTCTGTTTCATTTTGTTACATCTTTTCTGACTTGTTCATCATTTTTGTCTCATGTCTTTTTCATCTTATGTCTTTCCTGTCTTGATACATCTTATTTGACTTGTCTTCATTTTTGTCGTCTTATGTTTTTTGTCTTGTGTTTCTCTTGTCTTGTTATGTCTTATTTGTCTTGTTATGTGTTTCATTTTATTATGTCTTTTTCATCTTGATCATCTTGTTAATCTTTTACGTTGTTTTTTTTGTCTTGTTTACGTCGTTTCCCAGTCTTGTTTCATCATTTCGTCTTGTTACTTCTGTTGGGTATGATATGCACTGATGAATACAACAAGGAATTGTGTTTTCTTTCTATGTGTTATTGTCCCATCCAATTGAAAATTTGAAATTAGTCTTGCAAGGCCAGACCTCACTCTACAGTGCTTGCAGCTCAGAGGTTGTTCTTGTTTGCCGGGGACTTTGAAAACACAGATAGTGTACGCCACAATGCCACTCACTGTCAGACTTATATGCAGTGTGCATGTGGTGAGTCAGACTAGTTTGAAATCAGTCTTGATGTTAGGAAGGGAGTGCACAATGACGCAAAATAAAAGTAATCATTAATTCTACTCAAAGCCATGAAAACTAAACTAAATTAACTTAAAGCTATAGTTGGTAATCCTGTTCAGAAACACTTTGTTATACTGGGTGAAATGGTCCTTCCATCCTAAGAGTAGTCAATACATTATGTATTCAGAAAAAGGAACGAAAAGAATCAGACCTCTGTGTCAGCTGCAGGCCTGTAAAAACTCTGACCAATCCCTGCCATTCAGTCCGAATGGAAAGGAACCAATCAGATGCCTTCATGTCTCCTGCTGCTCCCGGCCCCCTCTATCCCTCCCTCCTCCCTGCGTGCGCACTCATCACGTTACACCGTTGCCGGAAATATTCAGCACACTCCTCAGCAGAAATACCAAGTTAGCAGGAGAATAAGTTCATAAGAGTACTATAGCAGAGAAAATGCAGCCAAAAATACCACATCCAGCGTTACTTGTAACGGCTCGTCCTGCTAAACAGGCAAAGAAAAGAAAGCCGGAGGCAGAAAAAGACTGTAACGAAAAAGGCTCTGGATAAAACTAGAGGACAAACCAGAGTCAACATCGGTGCAGCCTTTGAGCTGTGGAGACAACTGAGGCATCTGAAGGGCCTGAAAAGTGATGCAGAGGTTGCTGTCTTTCTGTTGGACAGGTAATTATTTGTTTTGCTTCAGGGGGATTTGTTATTTTCATGAAATATGTAACGTTTGCCAACTTAGCTGCTTTTGTGGCTCGTATTAGCCCAATGCTAACATTAGCTTCTCTGTCGGTGTAAGCCGGTGGTCCGTACATACTGCTTATTTAACTTACAGGATCTGTGCTTCCTGCACGGAGCATTGAGCGTTTTTACTCGACGTGGGGCGTGGTTTTGGATGGAGCACTGACGGGAGGGGGAGGAGGTGGTGGAGCTTAGAGGACGTGCCACTTTCAAATCTTGCTAGCTCTCCAACATTACCAACTATAGCTTTAACTAAGCCTGTTTCGAATATGTGAAAATGTAAGGAATAAAAAGTGCAGATATTTGTGTTAAAATGTAGAAAAATAAATACTCAAGAAAAGTAAAATCTAGTAAAAAGTATTTATACTTAGTAACTTCCCACCTCTGGCTCGTCTGATGCTCTATTGTCTCACGTCTAACCTGCAGCGCCGGCTGCCTCAAAGGATTCAAATCAATCATAGCCACTTCCCTGTTCTTTTCTTTGACGTGATGACAGTAGCTCGTAGGGATGATCTCTATCTGTGAGACAGCAGGAGGGATGGCTGCCTTTCTGTCTTCGGGTTACACACACTGTACACACTTGCCAACCCCAAGATTACAAAAGTGAGGAGATTTTCAAGAGTAGGAAATTTTAAGATTATCTTTTCCTGCTCCAGCAGAATTTTGAATGAATCAGTTGACAAAAATATGGCAGAGAAACCGCAAGAAGAAAAGCTTCAGGGGTGAGGAAATCTAGACTTGGCAAGGAAGACGTATACACAAACTGAGAAACACACACACCATTCCGCAACATTCCCCCACTGCCCACGTCGTCTCCGCTCTAATGCCTATGTAAAAACAGTGGATACCACCCCGGGTCTACCCAACACAGACAGACACAGCTTCGTAATTATTCTGGCAGCCACATACACTGGCACAACCACTGCATCTACCCACACTTAATGGCCACTCTGGGGACGGCTGAGCCTTATAACGGGGTATATAATTACCTTTAATGGAGCTTAAATAAGCTTTGAGCTTGAATAAATACATTAAGCCTGTGAACATCTTGAAATGATAAAGTTTGTAGAGTAGAGGGAGAGGACAGATAAAAGCGAGGCAGTGGGTGAAGGGAGGATGGAGGGTGGCCTGATGTGTGGCACTTCTGAGGAAATTAGAGTTCTTCAGGTGTTTCACCTATGTCTATTCGTAATTGGCAAAGTACTGCCAATTTTTTTGTTACCTAAAACATGATCAGAGAAAACCATCATTTTACCGCAACTCAAACATCTTTCAACCTATTACTTGGTTGAGATCCAAGCTGGCACAACGAATGGGAGCCTTGGAGTTGTACACCCTGGTACTTTTTTTTGATTACTGTAGCATGTTGAGCAATACTCTTGCAAGATGGTTCATTTTGGAGGAACTGTAGGAGTAGTTAAGGAAAATATTAGTGAAAATTAAGAGTTTACAGTCACGCTATTGGCTTTAAGATGCTGTACTGCTCATTGTACAGAAAACAAACTGTTAAACTGTCTTATCATATGAACCGAAGAATCAGGTCCAGACATTGTCTGGAGTTACCCTTTCACACAGGAAACCCTCAGCAAGAGACTGTCCGTGTCTGATGCATTTTAACTACAAATGCTCTGTTTGGTTTAGATAAGGAGTGGTACCTAGAAAACTGGAACATGCAGCATGCAGGAGGCAGGACATGATGTAGCTCCTGACTCATCTATAAAGATGATTGTTTTTCCTTTGATGTTGATATAATCACTGTTATCAGACCAGAGGAACTTTATTAAGTTTTATTGTTTCCGCACCACCAGGATCATGAATAATCATAGTTCTTAGAATGCAGCTCTGAGGCCATCGCCAGCAGCACCGTTGGGACCTGCAGTCCGCCAATGAAAGCTTCTGCAGAAGGTAAGAGTTAATATGTGATGAAAATAGTTGTTAATAATGAAACGTAACAACAACCTAACATTAAATTAAATTACCCATCTGCAATGCTTTCTTCCTCTCTCCACCTTGACATGAAGAATATGAAGTGCTGCCAACTGTCAAATGAGTTTTCACCTTTTCTTCTCACTCTTTCAAAAGCATTATCTAAATTTACACGGTGTCCATCTTGTTTACTTGTTGTCATAGTGGTTATCTATATCTATGGTTGTTGTTGTATGTTGCATACAAATGACCGACCGCACACCAGCTTACGTCACTTTAAGGGTCTATAGGCAGTCTGAATGCAGAAAGAAAAAGTCCCTGAAGGTGCGTACCCTAGTGGGTAGTTCCCAGGAGTCCTCAGAACCATTTTGGTCAGAAAACAATGAATTAAAGATTTTCTATAAATGTTTTGGGTGGCTGCTGTGGCTCTATAGTGTCTTCGCAAGGGCAGTGTTATGAATTATTTAAAAAGGGAACAAACAGGCTCAAAATTTATGTTATAGTAGATCACTGGGAAGCCTTTGAAAATAGGTCCTTCAACATTCAGTTACATGTTCCATCTGACACATGGAAATGTCATGCCTTCAAATGTTACTTTTAAAGGTCATTCAGCAAAATATGAGACAAGTTCTGATAATGTGAGTTAAAGAGAGAGATGGAGATGAGAAATCACAGCATCACACTCAAAATTTTAGATATTCCAGTCTTAACCAAAGTGGTTGAGTGAACAAACTCGACATTCAGAGAGATCATCCATAGAGTCATGCATTGTTAGCATGGCTAAAAATGTAGGAATGTCTTTGTCAGTATAAGAATATATGCAGTAGAAGACTAAAATCATGAATAAATGCTGTGTTCACATGAATGGGCACCTTGATGTCATCATGCACAAACATCTGGGCTGCCAGAGGCCATCTTGCCTGAGGTGTTTGTTAATAAGGATGCCCCTAATTAACTAATTAATGCTTCACATAGAGCCGCACATGGACAGCACTGAGAGGTTGAATCACACTGAGAATTGCCTCTGCATGTTTCCAACAATCACACAAATAAGTAAAAAGCATGCACACATACACACACACACACACACACACACACAGTGGTGATGTTATGTCTCTCACTCCAATGTTTCCTCCACAAACGCCCAACTCTTTCCATCTCTGTCTGCCCTTGTGAGAGAGGAGTCATTTGTCACTTTCACCACACGAGGCTAGCACATACTGCCGTGTGTTTCTACCCACACACACACACACACACCAGATGTCTCCCGGGATCCGTCTCTGACATTTACTCTAGACGATCAATATCTAGCTTCGGCCCTCGATCAATAGCTCCCCATCCTTCGCCAAGAGCTGTGTATCTCTCTGCATATCACACACGCTCTGCCAGACATTTCAAACCTCTCTCTGACAGACTGGCTATCTGTTACTGCCTGTATGTGACATGCAATTTGCAGGTTTCAGAAAGCCAAATTAAGTGCTGTTTAGGGCCTTTTTAAAGCTACCCAGAATTGGATTTAAGAGCAATTTAACGACCAAAATAAAGACATAAAAAAGCTGGCAAAAGCAGCAAATTTCCAATTGAACATGGCTAATGAAAGTTCTGAGACTTTAAATGGAAAGTTAAAAAATGTTACAAGGACATAATTTAAGAATATGTTGTGAAACTTGTTAAAGGACATTCAGTGAAAACATAAAATCATATTTTATTAATCCTGTTCTATGTTAACCTTGATTGTGATGAGCAGAAAAGCTCAGTGAGACTTAAACTGCTGTTGGTCTACTTATCTTTTTGTAGGTGAAGCTGAACAGTTCATGTTCCTCACTCTGCATGTTTCCAGTGTTACATAAATAGGATCAAACATGAACAGTTTGTTAGTGCTGATGTGTTATTTGATGGGAAACACAGTGCTGTTACATCTAGTCTGTTCTCAAATACAATCACAGCAACTTGATCAGTGCACTTATGCTTCAAACTATGATACTGGAGGTGCCCCTCTAGGATCATTTCTGGAGGTGCCCTCTAGTTTTAGGTTTTGATGTGCTGTCAGAGTCAGGTCATGTGGTATAAAGAGTGACAAAATTCACATGTGGAGGAGGTGGGGTGCTTGGGTCAAAAAACCCCCACAAGATTTCACCCAGGAGAGTGGAGTTTGTGTCATTGTATCAATATTTAAGATTGACTTCTTTTTAACTTATGTATTGTGCATAGGTTACACACACATGTTAACTTATGTTGTGTATGTTAACTTACTTAACTAGCATAATTGTTAAGACCCAAACTATGATCTTTTCCTTAACATAAGCAAGTAGGTTTTTTGCCTAACCTTAACCAAATAGTTGTTCATCCCTTTATTTTGAAAGTCTACCGAGACATTGCGTATTTATTACTGCTAACTTGAAAAGGGAGCCCTGCATGTGCAAAACTGATGCAAGAGGGTACCTACAGTAACCTGACATGTCAGATGGTTTGTTACAGAGAATCATCTGGGGAGTCGTCCTTAAAGAACTGTTTGGAGAAGGGCTGACACTCAAAAAAAACCTGGCAGGTGAGTGGATGAACCATCTGTCTATCATGTCCAAAACAAACTAACTTCAACCAATCAGATCAAACAGAGCAAAAACATCTTTTCCACGGAGAAAAGCCTTTAGTGTCGTTCTTTGCTCTTCTTTCAATGAGAAAATCCTCTCCAGTTCTGATATAACTGATGCTATCACAGTATCTACACTAACCTCTTCAGGAGCCGCTATTGTTTGTTCGAGATGAGTCACTTCCACGGACGCTTCTTGCTGTCGTCACACCTAAAACCACGCCCACATGTGCCAGTAGTCCCTTCTGATTGGCTGCACTACTTTTGGTGTGGACACAAACGGATAATTTGAAGCCTGGCAAGATGGTTTCTCACATGATCTCCTGATCTCGCAGTCCAGCTCCCTCACATCCCTCCTTCTAGTGTCATAGTAGTGTAGGGACACTGACCAAGCTGCGACATTTGACAAGTTGGGAGAGTGTAAAATGTGTTGTTACCTCACTTTCTCAGCCTTACCTAACTTCTGATCAGGTCCCAAAAATGTCATGATCTCAGCAAGGAGAGAGTGTTCAAACTACATTTAGCCCAACATCCATTACTGTTACTGTTCCTGTTGGCTGCCATTAAATAACTGCAGAACAAAAGGCTCATGAAGATACAGTAATTAAAAGTGACAGTCAAACCCGAAATGAACAAAAACATGTAAAAAAAAGAAAAGAAAAAAAGATGGAAATATGGCATTTCTGTTTGTTTCATGTATTATTATGAGGAAGGTTACAGCCTCCTCATCAGTCCACACAGATCTGTGATGGGTTGCACCGACTGGTCTTTACTAACCTGGTCCTAACTGCTAAGTCTTTGTTAAGAACAGTCTTTACAGTGGACTTTACATTGATTGCAACAACCAAACTTAAGCCTAGTCTTAACTATGCCTGGTCTTAGCAATTCACCTCCATGTCTCTCTTGATCTGCTTCTCTGACCGGCCTTTATGAAGACCACTGATCTAACTATTTAGGACACGTATTGGCAAATAACGATCAGCCAAACGTTCAGAGGACCCTTAGCAGCAATGTTACATGTTAGATTCACAGAAAAGGCAATTTCATAAACGTTGCAATAAGAAAATTATTAGAGCTGTACAGCCATAAAGTTCATAAACGATTGTTCAGAATTGAGCAGCCTTAGTTCAGAAAATAACGTTTGTAAAAAAGTAGAAAGAATTCCTGAACAAGACACAGTTTCTTTGAGAAAATTCAATCAAAATGGCGGAAATTTGACTTAAAATCTGCTACTGACTGTGTAAGATTTCTGTCTTAGCGAGAAGAAGACTATGAGGTTGGACTTGGAACAAAAGTTATGACCAACTTAGCTTAAGTCTAGGAGTGTAGTTGAGGGTAAACCCAAGTAAACTCAATCAAATTTATCAATCAATCAAGGAGAAAAAGGTGTTTTTTTTTCACCTGTCCTGCCTTTCTCCTTATTAAAAGCATTAGAGACTGTGCTGATACATCATGGCTATGAAATTAAGCACACTGTCTATGTGCAGTCTAATATTACACTACCAAGCCAAGAAAAGAAAATGTTTGCATTGTAATCTTAGACCAGAGATAAATGCAGAAGCGATTTATTCAGTCTTGTCAGGAGCACCGCTGTTCCGACAGTGTTCAACAGTAGTCAAGTTGTACGACTGACCATGAAAATCTCAGTGCACAGCATGAAATTTATTGGGCTGAAAACTTGATGTGAAACCAAGACGAAGTTTCCAGTGAGTCTGTCTGCACTGGTTAGGAAGAACATATTGTGGCACATTTTAACACAATATATCAGTATTCCAAATAATAGGTGTCCTATACAATGGAATTTAAACTGAATGTACTGGTCACTGAATGGTAACCTTGAGGAAATGAGTTTTTCTTCCTGGGCAGATATTTTGGAAGTGAACTCTTCACATACACTGTGCTGGCCATGGAGGAGGCTGATGGCCAAATGAGAAGGCTTGCTAACATCCACCTGGGCCAAAGGAAACAAGCCCTCCACCCCCGGCCTGCTCCTCTGCGAGTCTCGGGCTGTGTTTGAGGAGTCCAGTGTTTAGAATGAGAAACCTGATTCCAGCAGAGACCCTGATGCTGCTGTGGGGCTCAGCTGCCTGATACCCCCTCCGCCCCCCGACTGACCTGATTGATCAGCGCTGTTGCCTAAACCAACCGCCACTGATGGGGGTGGGGTGAATGAACCCTAACACCTCACCTCTGACGCCAGCATCCAGAGGTCAGGCGCCGGGTCAGGCTGTTATGTAAGAGGCTCGTCTGTCTGAGAGAAAGATGGAGATGGAAACAAACCGACCAGGAATAAAACGCTTGTATTGTCACTTCAACTGCATTTAGACTTACTTGTAGGAATGTGCAGCTCATACCTCCAGGGTACAAGCTGCGCATAGTGGAGAATTTTACCAAATATAGTTTTACCAAATATTTGCAGTAAAAAGCAATTAAATGGAATACATTTGCAGAAACCCGAACCTTTACAAATAATTGTGGACGGAGTACAGGGGATCTAGTTTTCGTGGAGAGCGTTGGTTTTCTTCGTAGGGTGTTGCCAGTGGAGAGGACAGACATCAGGCCAGGATGGAGCGTGTATTTATTCAGGTATTAAACGACCCCAGCGCTAGATCCTGTTAAATAACAAACACTCCACGGGTGCATGTGGGCCAAGGGAAACTCTAAGTTTTACACAACAATAAAACAGCCAGTGATGTGGGGCAGGTTTGGCCTGAGCGAGGCCTGCCGGCCCTGCTGCAGTCATGTAAGGTGATGGAGACCACGGCGTTGTAACTGGATCTGTGCACCTGACGAGTGTGTACGCTGAGGGGGTCGACGGATGTTTAATAAAGTTTGCTGCATTGCAAATAGGGATGTCCGATAATATCGGCCCACCGATATTATCGGGCCGATATTGGCATAAAAATGTAATATCTGTAAATATCGGTATCGTTTTTTTTGCCTATAATGAAAACCGATAAAATAATGCCTGGA
>JAJHUR010073733.1:9372-11872 GCA_027495735.1 Lutjanus campechanus
TTAAAGTACCCCCCCCCCCCCCTCAAAAAATTATGAGACAATTAAACCAAATATAAGTACCTGGCGGAACCCTCAACTAAGACTGTGAAGAAGAAGAAGTGATGGACAAAAGATGATGATAGCACAATAACCAAATATCTCAGCATCATATTCGTTATATAATTCCACTGGTGGCTATTCAAAAAGAAGCCGTGATGAATAATGTTATTTACCCTTCATTTACAATAAACATTCTGTACAAAATGCAGGTAGTTCTCGGGAGCGGGCGTATTTAGAAAAGAGGTAAATATTTGGTTATGTGTTCGTTTGCAGTTTTCAATGATTCTGGGAGTTCTAAATGTGTGTTAGAGGGACCGTCCCGTTCACTCCAGCCGTGGCGCTCTGGTAATGCTGCGGCAGGGCATGGAGTCTACTTTGCATTGACGGGTCCCCGGGCTCTCCGGTCGGTAAATACATGCTTATCATCTCTCTCAAGTCTCCGGGGCACGGACCCCGTGAGTGTGTGCTGCTGACGGGAGGGCTTACACTCGGCTCCGACTTCACCAGCGACCCTAACGTCCCCATGGCAGCCGAGGAGGAGACGCCGGAGCCCTGGTGCTGCGTGTAGGTGATCCCGCCGTAGCCGGATGGAGAAGCGTTCATGTAGCTCTGAGAGTTTGAGATGGGGCTGTACTGCAGGGCCGTCATGTCGTAGCGATGCATCGGCTGCGGGTTGTGCGAGTGGTGGTGGTGTGAGTGGTGGTGGTGGTGCGCTCCGCTGCCCGGGTGCTGGCTGTAGGCGAGCTGAGCCTCCTGCATCATCGCTGCGGCCGCCGCGGCTGCAGCCACCTGCCCCGAGTACGCGCCGTTCGCCCAGCCGTTCATGTGCGCGTAGCCGGAGCCAGCGGATCCTCCGTGACCCCCGGGGCTCTCTAACCTCTGCCCGACCCCGGATGAACTCATCCCGACCCCTAAACCAACTCCACCGCCCCCGCTGGGCCCAGAAAGCAGTCCACCAGCGAGGGAGTATTTGTCCTTTTTCAGCAGCGTCTTGGTCTTCCGTCTGGGCCGGTACTTGTAATCCGGGTGCTCCTTCATGTGCATGGCTCGCAACCGTTTCGCCTCGTCGATGAAAGGGCGCTTCTCAGCCTCGGACATCACTTTCCACTCGGCGCCGAGCCGCTTGCTGATCTCAGAGTTGTGCATTTTGGGGTTCTCCTGTGCCATCTTCCTCCGCTGCCCCCGGGACCACACCATGAACGCGTTCATCGGTCTTTTCACCCGCTCTTGGTTCGCTTTGGAGCCGCTGTTCGGCCCCGTTTGCCCCGTGGTCGTGTTCGTTTGGGGGCCGGGGGAGTGGAGGTCAGTCTCCATCATCATGCTATACATTCACCTGGTTTTAAACTTCGCCACCAACAGAGAAAAAGTCTATTTGAAGAGCGGTGAGGTTAGGCGCGCACAGGATCGGGTGCGCACAGGATGGAGTGGCTTACAAAATTAATATTCTAACCCCAAATGAGTCAAACACGAGATGAAAATTAATCCGAAAAGGGATATAAAATGTTCTCCAACCAGTGTTTCAGCCTGTCTCCGCCCGGGCTGCTTCACATCCGCTGTGATAGAATGCGCATTGGAGCCACTTTCCCTGTCGGAGTTGAGAAGTTGGGTAAACGGCGGCCATATGATGCGCACTGACAGCGGTTAAATGAGCCACAAGCGGCCAATGAGGCTCTAGCAGCGGAATGATTTGCATGGCGTTTGGTCAGGTGACTAGAGGACCATAGAGGAAGAACACACCGGAGGAGGAGGAGGAGAAGGAGGAGGCAGAGAAAGGAGGGTCAATCCCACAAATAGTACAAGGCATTTGAAATTTCCAAACATGCTCTCAGAGACTTCAACGAAACAAAAATAACTAAGATTTGTTAGCGGCGATGGAGCGTCCAAAAGGTGGGTGCTGTCTGTGATTACGATGAGTCAAACATCGCAACATTATTTTAAGACATTTGGGAATGATTGCTGAATTTAAAAAAAAATCACTTTAAAGCAGAGCAAGCGGCTTTTAAATTCAATAAAAGTTTTCGTAAAACGATTTATTTTTGTCTTCCACTTTCTCCATATAGTATTTGTGCTTGAAAGTAAGAACGTGTCTTCCCATCCTTAAAGGCATAATAAGCACCATTTTCCTGAAAATCATATAAACATAACATATAAACCTTTCAACCACGACCCACCAGAGGTGTGTGGTGGTGGCTCTATCTGCAGAGACCCTGCCTTCTGTCTGTAGTTCCATATTTAATTATTATTTTGTTGTTTTCAGGATGCTTTACCAACCAAAACGTTGGTATTTGACGCCCTAATAATAAAACTCGACAACCAAATATCTTTTCTGGTGCGTTTACGAACAGCTCGGACAAATCCTACTGATTCTACCTTTAACAGGTTATTGTCAAATTCCCTGCGCGTCCCAGAGGCCTGGGCCCAACTGTATTTTCATGCTCTGGAATGAAACTACCCAAACCAT
>JAJHUR010073733.1:16872-29410 GCA_027495735.1 Lutjanus campechanus
CATGAGGAGTGAGTGGTTAGGATTAGGAATATCAGGGTCAGCCAATCAGAGGCAGAGTAGAGTGGACCATGACTTTACACTCTTGGGAATTTTTTTTATCTGTAAAAAGCCACAGCCATAGTTCAGTGTCTAATAAAAGTCATTTTCAAGATTAGGCACTGAACCATGGTTACAGATACCACATTTTTCCCCAGTGGGGCACAGCCAGGACTCACCCTACTCTGCCCCTGATTGCCGAGTACTCTTTGCTTTTGTTGATTGTGTTGGTTAGGTTTAGGCATGAGGAGTGACTGGTTAGTAGGAGTAGGGTGAGAATATCACAGTAACCTAATCAGAGGCAGAGTAGGGTGGGTATGACTTTGCTCTCCTGGAGATAAAAAAAATGGTATCTGTAGCCCAATGTGACATAGCCATAGTTCAGTGCCTAAGCCATTGTTCAGTGCCAGTGCAGTGCCAGTGCACATTTTAGAGTGTCCTTTCATTGTGATCAGCCCTAGGCACACCTGTGTCATAATCATGCTGCTTAATCAGCATCTCTATATGCAACACCTGTCAGGTGGATGGATTATCTTGGCAAAGGAAAAGTGCTCACTAACACGGATTTCAACAAATTTGAGAGAAATAAACCTTTTGAGTACATAGAAAAGGTCTTGAATGAAAAATGGGAGCAAAAAAATAAAGTGTTGCATTTATATTTTTCTTGCAAACTCTCCTCACAGATTAATTTCTTCTCAGTCTAACCCTCTCATGTCCCGTTTGTTGTGAAAACACAGGAGCAGCCGAGCCTGGTTGAGCAATTCCTTAATGAATCAGGCGTCTGACTCCCTCCCTCTCTGCCTGTTGCAGCAGCCTCCTGGCTTCATGGCTGCCAGAGCTGACAGCCTCCCTGACTTGTAGCTGATGTAGCTGGCAGGTGTCTTTGCAGCTTCACACATCCATCTGCTTACTGGTGAAGCCAGGGTGAAAAAAAATTGTGGCTCCTATAAAAGTAATTTCACAGCCTTCTATTGTTTAGGAACAAGCAGTGGCAACAAAATCAGACTCTTGGAGATGCTTTAACTACAAAAGTGATCATCATTGTTGTGTAATGACTTCCTGAGCTGAACTGGACAAATACTCGCCGTGTAGTCGGTCATCTGCTTCCTACATTTCCTCCAAAAATATGTACATCTGTACAGTAAGACAACCCTTCTAAATGATTTATAAATATGTTATTAATTAGGTTGGAAACACTTTATAAATCCTTAATAAGCTGTTTTGACACATTAGCTAAAAAAGGGCAACAGTGACATGTTGCTTGCCAAATAATGAGCATACATTTATCTGTGCTGTTAAAATCCCATGATACTCTAGTGGTGTTTCTTAACTTCGTCTCAATAAGCCTGTGGTGGTTTAACAACTTTTTCATTTACTATTTGCCCAGGAGAAAGATTAAAACACCGTCTACATCCTGTCATTTTCCGATGATTCACCAGGGGTTACTTTGTCACTTTGCAAGATGTACTGCATCAAATAAGTACTACACATAAACCGCGGGAGCAGGAGATTGACACAAAGTGGTAAAGCTAAGTAAAAGGCCACGTTGAGACTATTAAAGGGAGGGAAAAAAACAAGAAAGACAGCAAGAGAGAGAGATCAGGTCAGGTTCAGGCCTAAAAGTGTTGAGGGAAGAGTGAGCCAATTGGCTGAAAGCTGAGGTCTTAGCTCAGTTCATGCGACCTCATTCGAACACACAAACCTCCATAACACGATGCTCAAAAACCTAAACTCAAAGGCAGCGAGAGGTAACAACACACACATCATTTAAGTTGAGGGACTGATGCTCCCATAGCAAGAACGTATCTATAATTTGTATTTTATTCACCTTTAAACAATTTTTGTGGAAACAATCCAGTACTGAAAACACACATGAATAAAAAACAAAACAAAACATGTAACTTGGTATGTTTTTATGGCTATTTCCCTGAGGTAGGAAATAAATTTGTATAATACTGATATCGTGATATGAGACTAGACGTCGTCTTTTTGGATATCCTGGTTTTAAAGGCTGCATTAGCGTGAAGTGATGTAAATTCTGAACTTACCAGCTGTTCGACTATTTGATTTTACCCACTTAGTCATTATATCCACATTACTGGTGATTATTTTATCAAAAATCTCTTTGTATTATTGTGAAATCATCATGGTCAAGTAGTAGTCACCTTAGATAGTCACCTTGGTCAAAAACACTATGATGTTTGATTTGTTGATATTGTCCAGGCCTACTTTTTACACAATTTGAACAAAATATCAATATTTCACTCAGGTGTATAATGTCAACTGTGTTGTGTATGTTTTTTGTTTATATTGTTCCTATTGTTTGTATCAATCCTCTTGTTTATATTGCCCATTGTTTATACCTCCTCTTTTGTTCATAACTAATGCTAATCTTAAACTCTTGTTCCCAGTTGGTCTTTTTTTTTTTTAGATATTGCTTGTTTACTTATTTATTATTTATTGTTTTTTAAATTGATGCCTCTTGCTAATTTGCTGCTGTAATACCTACAATTTCCTTTAATAATCTAGATAATAAAGAAATGAAGATGACTTTTCTGACCTTTTATTGTCTTTAGCTCATCAGCACATGAAAGCAGCATATATAACAGTATATAATGAAGTACTGCAGTCACGATTTTAATCATTTTTTTCAGTGAAAATGCAAAAATAATCTCCTACTAATTGTGTATCATATCGCAGTCACAGTATCTGTCAAAATAATCACAATATCTTTTTTTACCCCCATATCGTGCAGCCCTGGGACTTACTAACATATTTTAGAAAATAGCATACTGCAGTGTCCTCATTGAGTTTTGGAGCAGGATGGTAACCCCAAAATGACAAACTGAAAGTGCGATTTTTTGACAGAGAGAACATAACATGCCATTCAAATCTGGGGCACTCTTGTCTACAAGCAATTTGTTCTTTTGTTGCTCCATGTGCTCTATTTTCATCTTCTTCTCTCGGTAGAATTGTAAGAGAAGAGCATGTAAGGGCTTGATGGAGTGGTGAGTCAGAGACAGGATGACACGAACAAGTGAGAAAGAGAGTAAGGAAAAAAGAAGGAGAGACGGAGAGATGGAGAGAGGAGAGAGGAGAGAGGGAGAGACCAGGGAGGCCAATGTCAATCCCACAGCAAACAGCAGTGGATAATCATGGGCTTTAGGAAAACACTGTGTCCATAATGCTATTACCCAGGATTACCTACTCCAGCAGAGAAGGCGAGACTCTCTTCACAATGTGCCACAGACCTTTCAGATAATCATCTTATCACAGATGACAAACCCAGAAGAAACATCCCATTATTCAAGAAGGAGGGGGAAAAATCTACAGCATGTTTGGATGAAGACATATTGTAAGCCTAAATTATTCGAGTGGAAAAATATCAGATTTTGAAATTAGCACGCCAGCCACTTCCCCACTCTCTGCCTCTTTCATTCTCTCACTGTCTCTTTCTCCCAGGGCACTTTCTCCTTTTCCCGCAGGGCAATTAGAGACAAGATTTTATGCATTGTTCAGCTTATCAATTAGCCATAACACCTTCCCCTCTGATTGGTCTGTAATGAACGTAATGGTTTTAACAGTCAGGAGTTGCAACTCTTAGAGGTGCTGTGCTAATGGTGTCGCCACGGCGATGGAGTCACAGTAACAGCTCTGCGGAAAAGCAGGAAGGAGGGGAGGGGGGGGGGGGCAAGTCAGCTCTCCCTAACACATCTCTAATTAGAGCTCACAGTCAGTCATTACTGATGTAATAGGGTGTAACACTAATGGCTATCAGGCAAGCCCCCACAAACAACAGAGGGGGGTTCTTGTAAGGTGAGAGGAGCAGAAAATTTATGGAGGACGCAGGAAAAAAAAATCAGGAGATTATAGTGAGGAAGAGAAGAGGTGAAATGGAAAGTTGGGGGGGAGGAATGGGGGGGTCAAGGAGTGAGGGGAGTGATTAGGGGAAAGTGCACCGAGTAGCAGAGAAGGTTTTTAAGTACAGTAGTCAGACAAGGTCAGGGCCCATTAATGGAAAATCTTTCTTTGATGATAGTGGAATCTGTCATGTTGGACATTGTCCAGATATATAGACTGACAAGATAAACAACAACAAAAAAAAGGATAAGAATTAAGGAGGAATGTGCAGCTGAGTTGTTCAGCGGAGGCAGACGACAGAAAGAGAGCCAGACTGACTGACTGACTGACTGACTGAGTTAGACAGGCTCCTAGTTAACCACTTTGGCCTTTAGACCTTGTTAGCACTGATGCACTCTGTAGCCCATTCAGCTAGTGATGCATGTTTTTACACTTTTCAGCTCTAAATTGCAGTGGGTATAGCAAAACAGAGTGATAAGGGTGGTGGATGACAGGAAACCAATGTAGTGGAGAAATGAAAACTGAGACCACGAGTGAGGGGAAGAGTCTGGTAGCTTTTTGTAAAATGAGATTTGTATATTACCTTTATTTGAATGTTTATTGGGATGAACAACATTATTATCATTATCATCATGTAATCGCTTCTGTGTGTGTGTGAGTGAGTGTGTGTATGATCACTGGACCTGCAGTTTGTTCAAAGCTAATTTTTGTTTTTTTCTGCACATTCATGACAATATGCTGAAGGACCTCTGTGATTCAGAATTCTTGAAAAACCTTTATGACTTTCATGCTTTTATGTTTTTATGGTTTGATGCATTATGTTTTCAGGTCAGCCCATTCTTGTGAATGCAATATCTCAAGAACGCCTTAAGGGAATTTCTTCAAACTTGACACAAATGACCACTTGGACTCAGAAATGAACTGATCTCGGTGGTCAAAGATCAAGGGCCACAGTGACATAAAAAAAAACTCATAACTCAAGAATTCACATGCTAATTATGACAAAATTACACACAGATATTTAATAGGATAAAATGAGGTGATGATGTTTTATATCCAAAAGGTCAAAGGTCAGTAATTCTATTTTTTGGCTGCTCTGTTTTATATGATCAATGACGGCTGACTTCTAACTTTTCTTCAGCTAGAGACAATGGGCCTCATGCAAGAACCGCTCGTACGAACAGATTTGTTCTTACGTGGAGCGTACGAGTGATTTAAGAGAAGTTTGGCATTCACCAATTTTCTGATATTTTGAGTTTTCTTTCTGATACGAACACAATTTACGAGTGGTCCAGACCTGTTGTAGAGTCATGTGCAGTCAGTCTGCTGGTATACAAACCAAAGTTTTTCACTAACAACTGTGATATATGAATATTTAATTAGTTTGAAGGCATTTTGAGTTTGAAAAATAAATTACAAACTACTCCTCATGTTGACATTATTCTGTTTGACTACATTTTAAATTATAATATAATTATAAATTTACATATAAAGCCTCTCATCCTTCATTCAGTTATCTATTATTACCTGCTGTCAGGTGTATTTTTCGTATATCTGCACATGCAGGTTTATAAAGTCTCTGTTCAGGTGAACATCCTCACTTATTCTGTCGTCTGTTTCCATGATGAAAACTTCCTCTTCACCTTCTCCTCTCATTGCAGTCATCGATTGCCCCTTACTGTCGCTGTGGCGAGTTGTTTTTTTTTTTTAGTTATTTTCATATCGAGACGTTTCTTCTTTTTTTCAGTGACAGACCAAGCCTCAGGTAACACGGTATTAACAGCACTCACTTTTCCCGTTTATTTGCTTTAGCAGGTCTTTAAATTTAAAATGACAGTTTTTCCTTCATGGATCTCTGAAAACAAAACGTCAAACTCCAAACTTGTAAAGTTCTTTTTTCTCTTCAATTCCATTTTCATGAATGAGCTCTTCCCGACATATGGAGCAGGAAACGCAGCCTTATATGGTATTATTGGGGCGTAAATTATGCTAATTTACAAGTCTCATACACGTGCACTCAAATACGCACAGGTGGATCATTTACATGGTTTTCCGAAGTTAAGAGCGTTTGTTGAATCTGACGTGGCGTGTTCGTACCAGCCCTTCATGCGAAAAAAGTGAGAGAAATTTAAGTTAAGAATACGAAAATGTTCTTGCATGAGGCCCATTGTATGTGGGGGTCGTGCTACTTTTGGCAGAACTTCGTAAATCTCTGCTGGTTGCCCAAAAAACAGTGATAATGCAGCAACTATCTAGTTGATAGTTAACTTTAACAGTAACCAGCGTTGCAATATGCCACTTAATACACCATTACTGATGCCGTCAGGTTGTCAGAGTGGATGTAGTGTATGGGGAAAAGGGACATTAATTATTTATTTCCTGTTCGGGAAGGTGCTGATGATGTAACCAGCATCATTGCTAGTGGTGTATTGGTTTTCACACCAACAAGACTCCTGCCCAAACAGTGGTTATGTGACTTACACTTTCATTTACTTGACCACTAATAGGCCATTTGAGAAAACTCACCACAAGGTCCATGGCGGCCCTGGAGCTTCTGATCTTATCATGCGATCTTGATGGAGTTTGCCCAGCTGTCAGGGAATTGTAGATGTCCATATTCAGGCACTTAGAAAGGAAGCGAGAGGAGATTTTTGCTTTAGATGATGTTATTTTTGAAATTATATTTTGTGGTTATTACTGTGAAAACGTGACGGCTTTTCTCCACAGGTGCCTCTGAGATCAACACAATATGAATATTCTTTGTAGTTGCTTTAAAGAAAGATTTAGTCCCTAGTTTGCTACTGTTCCACCAAGGATATGGAGTTGAACCTTGGAGGAATATTGTACGCTGTAACCTATTATGTAGCTTTACTAACCACAATGGCAGCAGCTTGGCCTTTGAGGGAGCTGCAGGACTTCAGGGGGGGCTGTCTATTCCTGAACTCAGCCTTGAAAGTGTGTTATAGTGTGTCTCTGTGTGTGTGTGTATCTGAGACTTGTGTATGTGTGCGGTTTTTTTTTTGGAGGGGGGGCTCCTCAGTTGCCTAACTAAAGTCCCTCACCCAGAATTTGAAATAAGGTCATCGTCCCCGGGAGGCCCCAAGTCAAAGCCTCCCTTCCTCACCTGCCCTTTAACTCTCCTCATCGCCTCCTTTTCTTAATTTAACTCTTCACCTGGGTCCCAGGATTCCTTCTTCCCTTTTACTTCCTTATCTTTCCCTCTGTTTCACCTTTGTTTATACTGTAATGCCTTTTCCTCTGGAATGTTTCTCGCCAAAGAGAGCATGAATACCAAAGAAGAAGAACATAACAATGACTCAGCCTCTTCACTTGCACTCATATTAAACATTGTCCTTTACCTGAATAGTTGGAGCTTGTTTTTGTTTGTATTTGTCTTGGCCTCTGTAAAAAAAAAAAAAAGAAAAAGAAAAAAAGAGAGAAGCTTCCAGTAATAATATTGGGCCTTAAAAATGTAATTTGATTGGAGAAATGAATTTTATGGATTAGCAAAACAATAAAGACAGAAATGGCATCATTAGTAGATAAGGCAGGTAATAAGTGTATTAAAGCTTGTGGTCTCTCTGTGTGTGTGAGTGTGTGTGTGTGTGTATGTGTGTGTCTGGAGCAGCACAGATGCATATCCAATAGGACGCAGAGTGAGCAGGACAATAACACGCGATTCTTATGCTAATCAAGGAGGCCATTAATGTTTACATTCAAAATCAGGCCTTCCAGAGAAAATACATTCACTCCCTGCTAAACTGGGATAATTAGTTCCCTCTTAAACCCATATTCCATTAACTCAGGTGAATCCATCTGAGTTTCATCAAATTTCTGCTTCATTTTGCATGATAATGCAATTTGAAAGCAAATGACATATTCAGACTGCTCGTGGAGGGAGAGCACCAATGAGAAAATAATATATGTGTAAAAAGGCTTTTTGTTCTATTTTACATGTATCTGTAAATATTTAAAAGTGTTTCCCATAATTCAGCGTGACTGATTTATGCATAAATTAAATCTTTAACTATAAACAGCTTATTGGAGATTAGTGACTGATGTATTAAATGCTCCCTGCTGGTTTTTCTGTGCACTTTGTATGTATGACACCTTACATTACAATATGATTCTGAAAGGATGACACTATGTGAATTTCTTCATTTGAAGGGGGCATACATCAATAGACAAACCCCCTAAATCAGCAGTGAAATAACAGACAACCACCGTTAGCTTCCATTTGCTGAATGACACACTCATGTTGTAGGCTTTCACAACAAGAGGAAGGGAGCCAATGTGGATGTAAAGGTCTATTGTAGGAATGTGAACAATTAGATGACCAGAAAACTGAACGCTGCCACCCTCATTAGTCAGCAGCAGTAACACTAGTCAGAAAAACTAATTATTAATATAATTTATTAATGCACAACCCCGTTAACAGTGGCTGGAAACACTTCATATTAAGGTGCTTGTAATATTAATTAATAGGTTAATAGGTAACAAGACTCTTATAAAGGCTTATTAACATTAATATGTGTTAATAAGACACTATCAGTGTCATTTGTAAGCACTTATAAGAAACTTGTTAACAGTTTATAGATGTTTAAGAACATTAATTAAGGTAAGGGTTTGTTTATAATAGCATTACAAACAAATTTATTAACTAATTTACTTTTGATGTCATTGTTAAACCTTAACTAAGCTTTTGTTGGTGCTTTAAGAAGATTTATTAATATTGTATTATGTACTTAATAACAGCTAACTATGCGCTTGCTAATAGTTAACTATGCACTTAACAACAGTTTACTGTGCTTTTGGGGTGCACCGGATCTAAATGTGAGCAATACTTATTAAGCTTAATAAATCCTGGCATTATAAGGCATTAAAGGTTAGATAAGCTTGATAAATTTATGCTGTCATGCTATTATAAACAATTATAAGAAGCTCGTAAGGCCTTTAATAATGTTCTTAAGCAGTCTATAAACTGTTAACAAGTGCTCTAAGTGCTTTTAAATGTTTTACGATCTGACTGATGATCTCATAATAAATGTATTTATTAACACTTATTTATTAATACATACTAATGTTAATAAGCATCTTATAACCACCTCATTGCGTTTTAACTAAGGCTTATTACATGCTTATTAATATAAAGTCTGACCCTGTTGCCTCTGAGATGTGACACTGCCCGCCTCCTCTTACAATCCACCGAGGTGGAAGATGGGACAGATAATATCTCATAAAACCAGAGCGGTTTGTCAGTATTTTGATCTAGAAAATGAAAATTAGGTTGTTTTGTTGGCTGCATCAGAATAAACTGGCATATAACCACTCGAGCAGTATAATGTAGAACCACATTCAGCACAGGCATGTGGACGTTTACCTGCTAGGAGAACAGGCTGCTGGTGCTGCACTGCTAACGTTAGCCACACTCTTCAAACCCATAGAGAGGCGAAGTCCCTCCCCTTCCAGTGTGCCCCATGGGCTCTTAATTTGTAAGAAATATTAACAGTAGTCTATGATCAGAGAAAAATAATTTTTTGATCCTATTTGAATTGTGTTGTGAATTACACATTTGTTGTTTGTTGTAATTCAGTTTAGATTGTGTGAAACCACTCGTATCGTTTGTTTGTTTGTTTGTTTTTTCTTTTTAGACAATATTAACTTCATCAGTTAGTAAGTTGTACTTCATTTTGACTGTTTTCTTACACTTTTAGACTAATTGACTGGTCAAAATTAAAATTTCTGTTTAATCAACAGGGAGATTTGTGTCTAGGAACATCCCTGGTCTACTGACCCACATACATGCCTGCAATGGCAAACGCATGTACACATCAAGCTGAGAAATGGATGTCTGGGCTTTTTTTTCAGCATAATAGTTCAGTAGCATTCAGAATTCAGAGCCCTCTAACTTTGCCGCACCAAAACACAAAAGCCCAAACAGAAAACTTGGCTCAAGCAAGTCAGTTTTCCCATGGTGTGTGAATGTGAGTGCGTGAGAGTGAGTGACTGAGTGTGAGAGAGAGTGTGTATCATGTGCATGTGTGTAGGTGTAATTTTACTTTACAAAAATTATCAAAATGTACCTCATATTTTACCCTTTATGCAAAATCTGTTTTCCTTCATAACACAGACATTTACAGTGCTTAAAACACTTATGATTTATATAGGTAGGCAGCTTCACGTCTCTCTCTTTTACACACACACACGCACGCACACACACACACACACACACACACACACACACACACACACACACACACACACACGGTAATGGATAGGAGCTGGCTGAGGGCGTCTGTCAGGGGCGACTGTTCTAATCAGAGCAGTGGGGAGAGAGATAAAGGAGAAAATAATGAGTGTGGCATCAGGCCTTTCATAGCGCAACAAAAGGCCACGGGATCAGATAGACAGACACAATGTGGAGAGGAGAGGAAGAGAGGGAGAGAGGAGGGAGAGAGGGAGGGAGGGATGGGAGGAGGCAGGGTGGGGAGAAAGAGGGAGAGACAGCGAGGGATGGAACGGGTTTGCTAATAAGCCTTCTTGCACTGTAGGTGATGTAGGCAACAGTAGGCGACATTATGAAATGCAAGCTTATGTCTGGCTTCACTTGAAGGATGCCATCGAGTGGGGTGGACGGAAGTTTCTATGACAACATCAATCATTTTACACCGAGTAGTCCTTCAGTGGAGGGAGCTGATTATGGATGCATTTTCCCGCGCACATCCTTCCATTTTCTGTCTCAAAATACTTTGTCGGCCTCATGCCCTCTTTCTTCCTGCTGATTAGTGCTGCTTCATTTACTGTGTGTGTGATAATTTCCAGTCATCCTTTGATTATTAATGCTTAATTTACCCAGATTACACTCCTTTGATTATTAATGCCTAATTTAGCCTGATGACTCCGATCATTAGACGGCGCCCAAACTGAAAGCAAACAACCTCAGTGGTCTTCCAATGTACCGATACAGCCTCCTCTACAGATAATGATACTGTTCAGAGGAGCCAGCGGGCCTGCGAGTGTTAAGTCAGTGCCCACGTTTTTACCCAAACTCCCATCAAACTTTAAAGAGAAAAGAAATACTAATTAGAAACTGCAAGCTAGGAGAAATGAGCAGGCAGACTCAGAACAGAAAATCCTATTCAGAGACTTAATGAGCTTGTCGAAGCTGAATAATTGATTTCTAATTCTAGCCTGCAGCTGTTGACCCAACCGGGGAGTGTTTTGAATGGAGCTGAAATATGTTGCGCTCTGACTTGGCACTGTTGGCTTTCTGGTAGCAGAACCATTACCAAATACCCTCATGTCTACCTCACACTTTTAAGGTTTATTTAGACTCTGACATGAAGTTTTCACATTTAATTACTCGACTTCGGTGAACAAAACAAATAAAATCAGGCTCTCCCTTTGAAATTCATCACAGGTAATTCCCTCGACATCTTAATCCTCCTTCAGATCTTGTTTAAAGGAGCAATATGTAACAGCTACACGTACAAAAATTTGTAGTGCAGTCTAAATAGTGAGTTAAATAGGTTGAAATCCTATTTTATATCAAATTTATGGTTTAAGCAAGTTGTTTCCCGTGTTCCCTCTTCCCCAGACCAGAGGAACTCCTGCAGGAAGACTGCAGGAGTGCAAGACAAGTGCAATATTATAATTTGACCATAACAAGCAATGACGAGTCCTACACTGTAATTTAAATCAGCTGTGTATGAATGTCAGTTGTCCATTGATGTAAAGTTAAGACCATTATCCTGAAAACAAAAGCCCACCGCTTTGAAAACACACTCTGGAGTTTGAGTTCAGTCACTGCCTGCCAGACTCCATTAACATATTGTTCAATTTAATGGTTATAAACATATTCTGCTTCTTAAAAGTTAATGATTTCTTACAGTTCATAAAAAGACACTTACGCATTCAGCAAACTTTTGGCATTAATTTGAAATCTAATTAATGTAAAACATCATTCTGGCTCGGAATAGAGATTCCAGAGGAGGACACCATGGCTGTAGAGTTCCTGTCAGAGTAGTCAGTATTTTAACTTAGCATAGTTCCTTAATCTCTGATGACATATGGTTATTTTATGGTTTATTACAGTAAATATACCACAGGTTTCTCCCTTAAGGTTTTATTTAGTCTCAGACATTAAGTTTTCATATCTAATTAGCCAACTTTGGTGCACAAAACAAACAAAATTGAGCCCTCCCTTTGAAATTCATTACAAGTAATCCCCTTGACAACTTAATCCTCCTTCAGATCTTGTTTAATATTTTAGACTGGACACAGCTTAATAAAACGGCTGTTTGATTCTGAGCTGTGAAAGCCCAGTGAGGTAAAGTCTCCCAGCATATAAAGCGTTGGGAACCACGGTCCATATCAGATTGTAGGTGTTTTATGTTTCGTTCATTTGCTGCGGAGTGATTCTTTGTTGCCCTGTGTGGACGATCATATCCTGGGGGCTCTGGGGCAGGAGCAGCACAGAGCACCCTGTGTGTGAACCACAGCCGCCCAGCGTCCCTGTAAGATGACCTCACGGAAAATAGGCCTAATTATTGCCGTGACAGCCCATGCTATCATATTCTGCCAGATCAGTCACTACATAGGAGAGGGGGGGGGGGGGGGGGGGGGGGGGAGAAAAATAAAA
>JAJHUR010073734.1:0-18011 GCA_027495735.1 Lutjanus campechanus
AAAGGCAGACATCTCTATGGCCGATATCACCATCATCGAGATGGATTAATAGCAATATGGATGGAAAGGATGAACTGCTTGCTTACTTAAAAAACACACAACGAAAAACAAAAGAACAAAACACCCCCATGCATCACCTCGCCCAAACTTCAAGATAGGCGTTACTGCACAACTGGTGTGACCAACACATTCTTTTGAGGTTGGGGGAATACATGCTGAGCAAAGGGAACACCCATCGTATCCAAAATCTCACTGAAGCCACCAGTGTGTTCATCTTGGATACTTGCTGGTGAGATTGTGTGGATCTACAGGGTGGAGAAGGGCAGAGCACCAAAACCAACCAAACCGCAGCCCAAAGCTGTTAAAGCTTTTACTCAACACAAATGGCAGACTCCCAGACCTTTGCCATACACTCCTGCAGGCTGGGAGTGAGTGTGGGTGGATGGGTGTGTCCTCACACACACATCTAACCACTTCCTGGCCCTGCATAGCTGGGGGTAGCCACAGCGGCGGCGTGGACTAGTAGGGACCATCCTTGAGTTAAACATAAAAATGCAGAGTCGGAGCATTGAAACAGAGGACATTCCATTCCCACCTCCATAATAATAACCGCACTCCAGCCCGGGCTCCCACTGCATGCCTGGGTGGCTTCAGCTGAAGCAGCAGAGCTGGCGAGGGCCGAGAAGGAGCAGAGTGCAGAGACACACTGGTGGCCCCGTGGATCAGAGAGGAAGGATGTAGAAAGCAGATGTCTTCTCTGCTTCCCCCCCGAGAGCAGCGAGCAGAGGATCGACAGGACGGCTGCAGAATGGATTTCTGGACAAATGCTGCATGAGCGCGTAATCGTTTGCTCCGTTTCTCATTCTCTTTCCACTCTCTGACCATATTAGCCTGTCAATTTCTGATACGCACACAGCAGAATGATTCAGCACCACCAGACCTCAGAGGAACACAGCGAGACAGTCTGCCAGGTCTTCCTTTGATAATGCTGAGACATTTGAATTATATTCACACAGAAACAATATCTTGGCTAGGATATATGTCTAAACTGGGTGTATGGCAATATTTTAAACATTTTAATCTGTTATTTACATAGCTGATTGCTGCAATTAGGCACATAGTCCAGAGAAATCCCCAAAGTCTGAATCTGCAGACTCTAGATTAATAATGGCAGTCATTTAATCTTACAAAATCATGCTCATGGCATTTTCCCCCAGGCACTTTTAACAAACACGCACACTCATAGCAAGTGTTTTATAAACCATTTTAATCCATTCAAAGGATGCTAAGTGTCCATTTAAGGTTCCCATAAAGTCAGAGTCAATATTTAAGTGTTTTTATTGCGCTATACATCACCTTTACACCAGTATCTGGCCCAACAATGCCCAAAAAAGTCTTTATAGATGTTCTCAGAGTGGTATTTCAGAGTTTGTTGTTGATGACTCATCCTGCACTCAGGGGCATACACTAAATTTGCATCCAATGAAATGCTTTCTTACTAATGAAGCAGCAGAGCATGGAAGGAGAATACATCCTCACTGGAGTACTACTCAGTGTACAAAAGCACAACTTTATAACTTTATTCACTAATTTGGGTGAAATTATATCATATGTTATAGAGAAAATATTTCAGGTTTGTGTCGCTTTAGCTTGCTTGTTGCTAACCGTGCTGTTAGCTGGCAACAGAACCGGACTCAGCAGCCTTCCAAGTTGCATATTCTCACAACCCCCTGTAAAGATTTGCGACTCCAAGCAGGGGTCAGGACCCCCAGGTTGGGAATCAGCGACCTAATGTAAGAGTTTAGGATTGGGACATGTAGAGCGAGTGTTTCCTCTAGTCAAAACACATTTCCATTGCCCACATCCACACAAATGAGTGTGTAAAACAAACTCTTACTCACTTTGGGTTCAGTCCAACAAAGGAGCCGTCCTGTATCAGCTCATTCTCTGATAACGTGTCATTGACCGGCAGAAACACCAGACAAAACACCTTTATATACACATATTTATATAAGAGGTTCAAATGTTGGCACAAATGAACACACACACACACCAGCATGATATCCCTTGGCAGGGTGAAAATGGGTTGCTTTCACATTGAGGTGGCCTGCTTCATTGAAATGCCACTGGCTGGTTCCACGGTGGCACTGAGAGAGTCCTGACACACAGAGCCGGAGGAGAGACCCGGTCTCTGAAAGGAGATCATTAGCATTGGCAACAAAGGCAGAGACACAAATTAATCTTGTATGAGAACCAGCGGAGAGCAGATTACAGAGTTAAGGAAGCAGTGATTGTTGTTGTGAAAGGAGAGGAAGTCTTTACCCTGATAAATAAGTAATACACAGACTAAACAGGGGGAAGTAAGAGGAGTGAGGGGTGGAATATCCATGAAGCTTGATCTAAAGATGAATGTGATGGTTCAGTATAAGCCTGGTCAGTCCCTTTTTATCCCCATTTTTCCTAAAAAATAACTAAAGAACAGTCCTCGTCCTTCCACTTATGCTCTGTCCTCAACTAACCCTCACCCGACCCCGCTGGCCAAATAAAAACATAAATAAAAAAAGAAAAAATGCCACTGCTCATCTCTCTTATCACGATGCCTCTGAGCAAAACTGTTTACACTATTTGTACTCTCTGTAGACTCTCATCAACTCACACCAGCTCAAAATAAACCCGAAAACACATGACATCATTCGCCTCAGCCTGAGAAACTGTATACACTTAACCACATTAAAGGAATAGTACAGATTTTTTAAAGTGATGTTGTATGAGGTACTTAGCCATAATCAGTGCATCGACACGCCTCCAGTTTGAAGAAGCAGCATGAGTACCAGTGTAGGAACCTAAGCAATGTGCTGCTGTGGACAGGGTCAAGAGGCTGAGCAAAATATGGATATTACATCAATATCACGGTACGAGACTAGATATCATCTTAGGTTTTGGATATCGTTACATCATAATATGGCATCGGTGTTGTTTTTCCTGGTTTTAAAGGTTGCATTAGGGTACAGTGATGCAATTTTCTGAACTTACCCAACTTGACAATAGACCATAGAGGTATTAGGCCAAAAATATAGCAATATTTGATTTTGTCCATACCGCCCACCCCCACAGGGTCTGCAGCAAAACATATTTGATGCATCTAAAAAAAAAAAACAATATCACTTTCAGTGTGCACTATATTTAGAATATTTTCACTGCTTTACTTTGCCAGCGTTCAGGCTTTTCTGGCGGGAAACGGGTCACTATATAAGCCAAATAACACTGTCTCTAAAGGAAACAGATCCCTTTAGCGAAAAGCAGTAATTTTACCTCGGAGAACCATCAACTGTATATTATATAGGGATGGAGTCTCTGGGTTTGAAGTGTCTTAACCCTCCCCTCTTTTTTTAACGTCCAGTAGGGGGCGACTCCACTTGCAAAAGCAAGAAAAATGGCCTTACTTCTCAGCCGATTCATGACCTCAGTATTCCGTTTCCTAATGGCTTTATGGTCTCAGTAGCTTGTTTTGAGTCCTGTCTGATGCAACATGATTTTCATTTAGTAAATTATGATCCCATTTATAATAAAATAGACAATAAAGCAGAATATGCTGTAGGGTGGGGTGACCATCTGATTGACAAGCCTAGGGGCCTTTTTCCACCCAGTAAATTCAGTTCAAGAAACCCAAGTTTCTTGAACTGGTTCCGTTCAAGATCCTTGGAACCTTGGTGCTCTCCAGTGACACAGCCTGCATTGTTCAGTTTTGAGTAATCAAGGGTGCCATCAATAGGGGGCACTGCACAATGCACAACAGCCTGTAGAATATGACATGCCCACTTTGGTTCCCAAAGAAAAAGATTGTGACCAGGCAGGCTGGCAGTATTTCCAGATGAACCAAAACCAAGTCCCACCCAAGCCAAGATGGCAACCTCCACAATGCCAAACATGAGGCTTCAAAACGGTAGTCCACAAACAATAGGTGACATCACAGTTGGTTCCTACACAGGAAACAGTTGCTGATCTACTGCCACCTCGATCAGTTAGTTTCTTTGTTATTGTGTGACTAGCAACTCCAATGTTCTGCAAGGTAAAATTACTGTTTTTCCAAAAGATGGAGTTGGAAAAGGCTGTCAGATGGCAAGAAAAAGCAATGAAAATATTCAAAATATAGAATACAGCACCGGTATTCCTGCTGCCTCTCCAAACTAGGGGCATGCTGACCGCCATCTCCGGGAGTCAATACACTGACTATTGATAAGTCACACAACCCCATTTCAAAAACTTCAAAATATCCCTTTAACACTATGAACCACCAGGAAGTGGTATATATTACTGGCCTGTACCGGCTCGTGTGTCAGATATGAACTCACTCTGCTCAGACACCAGATCAGGCTAATTCTGACTGCAGATCAATACGACAGAGTGTGTCCGACTCCCTCGGGGGTTAGTGGTGTTTTCCTGTGACATGAATCATAAACAACTCGTACACATAAGCTGACGATGTGTATGCCTGCACACACACACGGACAGGGAGGAAAAACAAGAAAGATTCAGGGAGGAAAGCAAAGAGACAGGATCAATACCCTATCTTTTCCATTTGCCGTATTGCACCATTAACATTCCTTAAGTATCCTCTTACCATTGAGCCCCCCGTCTCTCTTCCACACACACACTCACACACCCCTCTTTTTTAACGTCAGTCTAGTATTACCAAAACAATTCTCTAAAAACTGTGTACATCCAAAATGTGGGTTTAATTTTAATTTAACAGGCACAAACACCCCTGAGAGAGGAACACAGCTCACAGACAAGTGTCAGAGAGAAAGGATGAGAATGGAGATAGACAGAGGGAGGACTTTCCATCAAAACAGTATTAAAGTGGCCCGCGAGTAATAATAATTAGAGGTTAGATTGGAAGTCACTTCTGTGTCTGTGTTTGCTCCGCCGACAAACGGTGGCTAATATGAAGCAGATGTTGACATGGGAGCTTTGCAGAGAGGAAGAAGAAAACATGCATGAAGAGCAGCAGTTTAATCCAGTGCTAAACAGCTGAGAGGGATAGACAGGCCACAGCTCTGACCTAGTTCTCAACTTTTGGCTGCAGCCTTTTTTTAATGACTGCTCCCTACACAGGTGACTGTCCACCACATGCTGCAGTCAGAACAAAGCAGTTTAAAGGGACAGTTCAGACCAAAATGAAAAATGTTTTCCCTCTGGCCTGTAGTGCTATTTATCCATCTTGTTTTGGTGCAAATTACTGAGTTTTGGAGATATTGGCTGTTGTAATACTGTATAATGGAACTCACAGCAATGTTTACAGAAATCATGACTAAAGATAATCCACAGACCTTGTTGAGAGCACTTTCATGTAGGAAAACATATCACTGTGCAGAAGGAAGTGTGCATCTACTCATGGATGAGAGGCTCACCCTGTGTCTCAACCACAAGCAAATCCAAGGCATTTTTCACTTACACGTCTTGCACAACAGAAATACTTTCATTTTTATCAGTGCAGCAACTCTGTACATCCTACATCCCAGCTGCATCTGATGGGCATAAATGCAAGCTGTGTTTATTTAGACTTTAAGTTAATTTTTCCAATATATGTGCATATATGTGAGGCCGGTGCCCACCAAAAAGGTATTGAAAACATATCTTGTCCACCTTTTGTAACCTAGGTGTAGCAAGGTGTGCTTCACTGCCCAAAATCCGTTCTCTCTGCTCTGGTTTAATCCCGCAGACTCTCCGATCACTTCACCCAGCAGACTGGAGGTGAGACATGGGAACTTTCTGGACACTTTCTGCAGTGTTTTTGTGGGCAAACTGTACATTTATTGCCACCAGACAACTCCACTATTCAATTTTCTGAGCACTCTTTTTTTTCTTTATCTCTTTTACTCATCCACGCTCCCTGCACGAACACGCTCACTGCAGTACTTATGCGTTGTGTTGATGGTAAACAGATCATGAATATTCACACTTTATCAAAGAATGCTGGATGCTTTGCAATGTGCAAGAGCCAGACACTTGAATGTGGTGTGAATGCTGTCATTATGTGAACTTGTGCTGACGTTACATTTGTGGCCTAGACAAGGGGCTATTATCATAACAGCGGAGATGTTAACATTAATGGCATCCTCCTTGGCTGAGCTGTAACATTAGCACCACTGATCTAGCTAGTGCAGTGAAACAGTGTCGACCGTAGCTGGGTAGACAGAAATTAGCTCCGCCAGGAGAGTGGAGCGAAGTCACTACCGCTATTTTGATTGCAGTTTGTGCTTATTGTGTGAACTTTTACTAAGAGCTGAGAGAAAGAATATGGGTTGGTTTAAGCCCCACTTCCTACTTTACTTTATGCTGCTCCCAGTGTTCATTATTGGAATGTTAGTCAGCTCAGTTAATGTGAATTATTCATGTTAAAACACACTCTGCTCTTGGTGGAAGTGGAAAGACTCCATTCTAACAGTTGGTGTTTTATGGCGGGGCCACATTTTTTCACAGCAAAAACACGCCATCACTAAGTCTCTTTTCTGATTCGATTCGATCGACCGGCACAATCAGCACACATGTCATTCACTCATTAACATCACTGACTAAAGTGTGGTGAAGGTGAGAGGTATATTAACAAAACCTTCAAAAAGTGTTAGCTTCTATTAAGTCTATATTTTCAATTACGGACTTTATTTTGAAATAATTTTTCAGGGGGACAAGTTCACTCTTTTTAGAAGTTGGAGAGGACACGTCCCCCTCATCCCTCCTGGGATCTGCGCCCAAGATTGCTGTTGAGTTTTTAAAATGTATCTTTTGGCTATTCGAACAGAGCCACTTAGTCCCATTACATCCAAGAGAAGGGAGACATTTCTACGGCCAATATCTCCAAAACTTAACTCACACCAAAACTATCTAGACAGATGACAGCACTACAGTTGAGAAGAAAAATGCGCGTTTCTTAAATTTTGAGGTGAACTGTCCCTTTAATGTTGAACAAGTGAGCCACTACAGCAGAGCAGTTTTTAAATGTTTTTCAAATAAAGTGCTTGAGACTGGGACTTCCTTGTACAAGGTGAATATCAAGTGAAGAAGACATCTCTGGAGAATAAAATTACAAAACGATAATGGATTTTATAAAATTAAAAATGAGCCATTATGAAAAACAAATGTCATGTAATAACCATCCGAGGGTGCAGCATCTCAACAAAAATATACAATATTAAACCATGAAGGAGGAATATTAAAACAATATCCTGGGAGCTGGAAGACAACACGAAGCTTAAGTTCCCATCAGCCCACTGCTGAGCACCTCACACACACTGTTGAGTCTCTGTAGGAATATTATTGGTTTTTCTTAAGGCTCGGGTAAAATGCAAAGTAGTTTGGAAAATGCAGCAATTAAGAGCTTTAATTTGGGAACCTGAACGCCACAGCACAGCTCCCCGGTGCAACGTAATTAAAATGCCGCACAAAGCGAAGCGCACACACTCAAAATGCCTTCAGAACAAGATTAAACGAGTGCCAAATAAGTTAGTTTGCAGAGGGAGAGAGATCAGTCAGAGTTGTAAACAGAGAATCCCCCACAGCGTGTTTGTGTGCATGTGTGCGTTTGTTTGTGTGAGAGTGTGTGGTGAGACGGTGGTGATAAACTGGCGGACAATCAGACTCTACCTGTGATGTGTCCAGGAAAACGCTCTTTCTGAACTTCCCTCGTCGTATCTCCATTTCAAGGGCAGAGCCGCGGGCAACGGTTGCTCTCGCTGTTTGATTTCGGCAAAACATCGTCTCTGCTTTCTGGCAACTTCACAGATAGTCCTGCGCGCAGCGTTATTAAGAGAGGAACCGCTTCGAAAAGTGCCAAAAAAAAAAAACAAACAGCCCAGCGCAGATCCAGGCGGCACAAAACGGCCCCAACGGAGAAAGAAGGAGAAGAAGTCCCGGGAGACTTTAGGCAACCCCCCCCCCACCGCCACCACCCCCTGAATCAAACACCCTGGTTTCTTCTGATGTGGGAGCCGAGGCTGGAGAAAGCAGGAGGGAAAAACACAGATATACTCAGACTCTTCCTTCCTTCACAGCTGACTTTTCACTTTTCCAAACACTGGCCCGTGTGCGTCCGACAGTGACACGATGACACCCCATGTGGTGCAGCTGAGACCAACTTCGGCCTGTCCTGTATCCGGAGACCTCTACTGGCGATCAGTGTCGGTGACTGCTGAGATTTACTGTTGCAACATCTCTGATGACTCTCACGGGCCTGTTTGTGCAAGTCATTCAGTAAAACACCAAGTCATTTACATACATTTGACATCTGAAGGCCACATCTTTTCCTTCTGCCATAGAAGTCTCAAAATATAGGCAACAAAATCTGCATAGAAACCTGGAATGAATCGAAATTTAATTAATTTCTAAATTAATTAATTATTATTATTATTTTTTTTTATTTCGTGTTTTTTAATTACCTCAACTAGAACTGCGACAAGTAATCAATTAAACATTAGTTGGCAAGTGTTACATTAGCTGACAGCTGTTTTGATAATTGATTAATCATTTTGACTCATTTTTTTATTTAAAAAAAAAAAAAAAAGTCCAAATTCTATTAATTCAGCTTCTCAAATGTGAATATTTTCTGGTTTCTTTTGTCACCTATGATAGTCAACTGAATATTTTTGGCTTTTTGGGCAAAAACAAAAAGACATTTTGAGCTTTGATCAACATTTTTCAGCAACTGGTTAATCAAGAAAATGATCCATGATTTATCGACAGGGTTGTGTCACATTATTCTCAAATGCAGTCAGTGACTGACTACAAATTACCTGACTATTTTTGTAATTAGTAAGGTGAGCCATTAGATTACCAAAAAAAGTAATTAAATCTGAATTTGGATTACCTACAAAATTAAACATGTCCAGATTTCAGCTTCTCCAAAATGAATATTTTCTGGTTTCTTTACTCCTCTCTCACAGTGCTTCCCAACCTTTTTCCACGAGGAACCCTTTTTCTTTCATAGGGCAAACTAACTAAGTTACATATTTTATAGATATATTCAATACATAACAATAACCATACAGATAAACTCTACAATTAACCCAATTAAATGCAGGAAGTTTGTGTAAAATGAGCGATTTGGATGAATTTTGAGGAAATAATTTCCTGTTGGCACAGAGATTAATTTTCCTGATATTCAGGAACTTTTTGTACATACATTCTCTCTTGATTGTTAACTTCATACATACTTTATAGGCTTCTTTCAGGACAAATACAGCGTTTTCTTCTCCCTGATGCTTGCCATTGTTCTGTTAGCTCTTTGGATATTTGACTTTTCTGCGGGATGAGACTGTTTTGCAGAGAATGAAGACACTGAATATAGCATGCTTGACTTTGCTCTTATCCTGTGAGTTTTTTGATTTTATATCTTAAATAATAAGCTCTAAAAGTAATTTTTTTTGGATTAAAACCCATGCTCTATGGCAGTAAACTGAATATCTTTGGATAAAACAAGACATTTACGAACATTTTGCATCATTTTGTGACATTTTATAGACCAAACAACTCATCGATTGATCAAGAAAATGATCAACAGATAGAGCAATAATGAATATAATCCTCACTTGCAGCCCGATCCATAATAAGCAGTCCATTTAACCCTCTGAAGATGTCATTAAAATTCCCTTTAAGTAGTTTCAAAATAAGAGCACACAAAGGACAATAACCACTGTGATTAATTTAAATAAAAGTTTCTGCTGTGGAGGAACTTTGCTAATAAAAGCTATTGTCTTGGGTGACATTCAAACAGATGCCGTTATTAGCACTGTTCTATTCCATCAAATGATTTTTTGCTGAGTTTAATTTGGTATGTTTGAGACTGTTGGAAAACTTTAGGTCTTCATTACAATACAGTAGATGTTTGGCCAACTTATGTTTCTTTGAATAATAAATCCATCAGTAGGTCCAGCTGGGCTAATTTAAATGTACAGTTTCTTTCCAGTAATGATTTTTTTTGCTTCTCTTTATCCTCTGAGAATTCCCATTTCCTTAATACTAATAATAAAGCAGCCTAAAGCGGAGCGTAGTGCGGGCTTTGACTTCATGGTACAGTTTTATTTATGAGCGTCTGCAGCAGAGCATGAAGATCCAGCAGGAATGTGAAGCACAATCTCTGGCGGCACCAGGACTTTACTGAACCTGCTGTGAGGGGAAGTCTGAGAGGTCAGAAAGTCAGTGAGGATCAGTCTCACTGAGGCAGAGGTCACATCCACACAGAGAGCAACAGAGGTGTCTGCTGGGAAGTCCCAGCCTCATGACACAACCTGATGCTGCTTATACCGTCTCAGAAGACGGCACATCTTATCCAGATACTGGGCCTCACATATAACTCAGGATCAGGGGAGGGGGAGGATTACTTTAACATTGTGATACTTGGATTAGGTTACTGATTACTTTTTTAAGTAACGTATCTTCATTACTTTCCGTTACCCTTGGATTACCTCAATAACAAACTGGAACTGTTTAACTTAATATCAGTGGTGGAAAGAGTACTAAAAATCTGTACTCAAGTACAACTACTGCTACATTGATAAAGTATTACTCAATTACAAGTAAATGTACTTGCATTAGAAATAAAGTATCAAAACTACTCAGAGTATTAGTTACTTTAAATCGTTAATGTCACAGTCACTTCTCCAAACTAGGGCTGCAAATATTGTGTGTTTTCCTGAACCAGTAGTTAAAAATGCAAACAATCAATGAATCATTAATAATTTCTAAGATACAAAACACGTCTTTTCCAACTTTCAAATTTATTTTTCTGTTTGTTTTTTTGTTTTCTGTCTTTTTTCCCCTCATTTTAAGTCTTAGTTTAATTTTGCTTATTTATCAAATGAGGTGCAATTACTGCCATGTCTATTGATTAAATATCCAGGAATACATTTTTTAATTGGTTAAATTGTTGACAGCAATTAATCAATTAATTATTAATCCTGAACATGCCACAGCATTTTGTTTTGTTTTTTGCGTGTATGTCGTTGTTTTTTGTGATCAGATCAGATCCTGATTGGCTACTAAGACGAAGATGAAAATTTTGGATATTAATTCAAATTGTACTCAGTACTCTACTATGATTTTAAGAGTAACTAGATTACATCTTGCAGTGCATACTTAAGTACAAGTAAAAGTACAGACTTGAAAATTTACACATAAAAGTACAAAAACCACTTACTTACAGTAATTTGAGTATTTGTAATTAGTTACTTCCACCCCTGCTTAATATAATGTTTTATGTTTTTTACAAGTTTATTGTTTGTCCGGATATTCCTTCCTTTGTATCGTGTGAATGAATGTTTAGATTGATAGATGTAATTATGCACATTTAAATATACTTTGTTAAGTACTTTACACCCAAACCTCAATTACTCACATCATTCTGGTCACGAGCATCACCATTTACAGTCCCCGAATATTTTGCAGTAGTAGTAGTAAGTAGTAGTTTTTAGCCAGCTGGATTTTAGTGTATTTAATATTAGCAGTTGGTCTATGTAGTTAATGTTAAAGGCTGGTCTGTGTGCCTAATATTAGCAGTTGGTCTGTATGGCTAACGTTAGCAGTTTTGTTTTGTTTTTTCACTAGAGGCCATGATAATGAATTGACTGTAAGATTAGCTGGTTTCACTGACACCAGAGCAGTGCCGACATCCATGAAGTGTTGTAATGTGTGCACACTGCACGTAATAGTATATTGTTCCTTATTTTTAAATGTATTTTAAAATTCTAAACGTTTATAATTCCCATTTTTACTAAATGTATTTGTAATCTGATTCTGTCTTTTTTGTATGTAAATGTAATGGAATACAGCTTCGTGACCCTTGTCCCACGGTAGGCGTGTGTTTGGATGTTCATTTTTATAAGTTTTGAACATGCAGCGTCCTGACACGCTGCCAACTGATACTCTGTACATCCTGCCTGAAATGCTTCAGTGTCAGACCATTTTCTTCTCTTTCACTTTTCAGTGATTTGTTGGCCAGTTCAGTGTTGATATTACAGGAATTATTCTGTGGCAAAAAGCCAGTGCTCAACAAAGCTCTATTTATCCATTTTCTGCACATTCAGACACTCTGTAACCCCAACCGTGACCTGCTGTAACACCTGAAACTATCCAAACAAAGTGTGAGCCATTAAAAGAGAGAAGAATCAGAAGGCCATAAATAAGTTAAAAGGCTTTTAGCGATGCAAGGCTGGAAATCAATGCATTAAGATAAAGTCTTCACCAGGGTTTGTGTAATTGCGAGCCATTGTTCACTGTGACTTTCCCACTATTTACAACATAACTGCTTTGATTAACACTGGGTAGGCAATTAACTCTGAAAATCCACTTAGCTGGAATCATGGTATCATGTTGCGATGGTGAGCGCATTTTGTTCATTTTTGTCTCAATCATAAACAGCCTTGTTACTGCATCTGTTTTCTGTCTGCTAATCATCCTGTCTGTTTGTAGACACTTGTTTGTGTTCTTTGGAAAAGAAAAATATAAATAGTGCTGTGTTTCAACCAGATTACTGAACAGTTTGGTGCTTACACTCGTAGGAATAAAGCTTGTCCCCATAGGAGAACCGTTTTTGGTTTCCGACAGAACCTTTTATAAAAGGATCCACCTGGAACTCTTTCCCTCACCCTATGAAACCCTTGTATGGTGAAATGGCTCTACCCAGAACCCTCTCTGGGGGTTTTATCCAAAATCTCTCCACCTTCTAAGGGTGCTAACCCGTAGAAACTAGTCAGACAGAAGAAAAGTTGAGAAAACTCGTAATTTAAACTGCCGTCACTAGATGTTTGAGTTTTGAATCAAATTCAGACTCTTAAGTTTTTAAATAAACTAAAAGTTTTAATGACCTATAATCTTTTTGTTCAGATCATTTACTTGAATCTTTGAGTTTTAGAAACCCTGATTTGTCATCATTTTGATGCCTGACAATTAAATGGTTGCAATTGAAAACATTAAATTATAAACCATTTCACTTCAAAGAGCTTTTCAAAAGGGTGCTTGGTAGAACCCAAAATGGGGCGTTCTAGATAAAATCCCTGACATATAAAAGGGTTTTTGGTAGAACCCAAGGGTAGGCTCTAGATAAAAACCCTTCTGGGGGTTCTGAGGGGAACCAGTAAACTACAGAAGAGTTCTCATAGGGGCTTCTGGATGAACCCCTTCACAGAGGGTTCTACATATTACCTTTTATGCTGGGTTCTAGGTAGAACTCGCTGAAAGGGTTCCAAGTGGAACCTTTATAAAAGTATCTACCAGTAACTAAAAAGGGTTCTCCTATGGGTTCTCCTACTTTTGAGAGTGTAGGACCAGTGGAATCATTAGTATGACAGATGGAGCACATGCTTTCAACAATCCTTGTGAAACTGTTTATTCCAAAAAGGGTTCTTTGCATGAAAAAATGGAACCCCAAATCTAACAAAGAACTCTTGACAAACCCCTTCTTTAAAAAAGGGGGTTCTACTGAAGCAAATGCCTCCGGTTAGAACCTCAGCTCTTCAGGAAGAACTGTCTAAGAGTGAAACAAAGTCTTGCATCCATTTTATTCCCGTGATTTAGCACAGACCAAACTCTTACCAATTATACTTAATAGTCCAAATTTATCTTTTCCTGTCTCAGAATACTTTAGCTCACCTCCGTTGGGGTTAATAGTGTTTGAACCACAACCTTAAACATGTAATAATGGCTGGAGCTCTCCAATGAGCTGCTCAGTCTCTATATGGAAAAGGGGAGAGGGGGTTCTGTGCAGCCCCCGTTTCTCTAATCTCCCCTCAAGTCTCTTATTTAAGCGCAGGATGTTTGTTGATGTCGGGAGCTTGGGTAAATAGCTGAAGGCGCCGTAACTCATGCAGCAATGTGATCTCACTTGGATGTCTGTGTGTTTCCTAGAAGGGACTATGTGAAATGCAGATTATGTTTACATGCCTCATGCTGCTCTGGTCAGTAGGGGGTAGACAGTCACAGAGGGGAACAGTGCTTTCCCAAGCTACGTCTGACCCCCTTTTAACTCCTCGCCGGGCTCCACCGAGCCCTTTGGGCAGCTCAGTTTGCTGCAGAGTCAGGAAAGCAATGGGCTTATGTGCAGGCTTTACCGTGGCAGATTTTAAACCCATCTGTGGGGGAAAGATAGGTCTGGTTTATCACCCCTCGTTTATAGTGCATATTCTATTTGTAAATCCCACAAACTACATTTTCCCCTGCTGCCGTCACTCTTTTCTCTCCTGTTTTCTCTCTTTTTGCCCACACAAATGCACAGTGCACACAAACAGGCGAAAACAAAAGCAGCTGCTACAGTGAGAATCAAATACAGCAGTCAACACTGACACAGTCACAGTGGGCTATAAAATGCCGACCACAGTCAGCACACAAACAAAGAGGCCGCTCTTCACTCAGAGAGCAACGGCCGTGGAGCAGCTGGAGGAAGATCACATGGTGTAAAAAAACAGGAGACAATCATGCTGTTACATCGCTCCACACAATCCTATTCTGTTTCTCTCTCTAACACACACACATACACACACACACAGACGGTACACAGACGGTACATGATCAAGTGCCCACCAGTTCAGAAGCAGAGGAGTGGGTGTAAGCAGGCAGCAAATCACCAATGGAGGAAATATGGGAAATCTGTTTGGCTCCTCTTTCTTGGAATGAAAGCGCTACAGGCTGAGCAGAATGATTGTGGCTGTTCCCACTGTAATTACATGTGTTTTTGTATATTCTAAATATACACTTGCATGCAGCATTTGCAACCTCTGCCCTGCTCCCTCCACTGTTCTTACATTATTAAACCTCAAACATTCCAGGATCAGTTTTAAGGGGGGAAAAAAATCATTAAAATATAGCTGCACTGCTGCACTTTCTCCTGCACATACACACACAGTTTGGTTCAAATCTGATAAAAGGGGATATTGAAATGTTGCATACACTGTGATGATAAACAAAAGTATGTGATAGGTCTAGCTCCTTCTTTAAACAGAATTAAACTAGCAGAGGGGACTCCTGAAGTCTGAAACACCCCCTTAATTTCTGCTTCCTTCTGTTAAGAACAAAAGGGTTTCAATCATCGGTGTACATAGAAATGCACAACATAAGAGCTCCCCCATACTGAAGCCAAAATATCTCAAGCACCCCCTGGTGGCAGGCTGCAATATAGGTCACAAATCTTGCTCCCTCTAAGTTAGCAGATGGACCAACATCTCTAACATGGTTTCAGTCATTTTAGGTAGTTTTTATCATGCTGATGTTTCTTCAAGTGTTCATTTTTTAGCATGATTGTTACCATGCTGTCATGATTGACAGCTGAGCTTCACAATTTGGTTGGCTGGGTGGGCTGCATCTCAACACCGCAGCTCCAACTGTGATCACTACTACACAGACTGGTGCAAAATGATGCCACGAGTGAAGGATAACAGCGCTTGTATCTGGGATATTTTGGCTACATTTTTGTGCAGTGGGAGGACTGGGTACATGTCATCCACCTTCAGTTAAATCAGTGGAAGTGTGCAAGTACTGACATAAAGAGTAAAGAAAGTGTGCCCCTTTAAGCACTGAACAAATTGCGGTAATTGCAGTAACTCAATATCTCACTAGAAACAAATCTAAAAGAAGATAATATTCCTGGGGATGAGTATTGGGGTATTCATTTTTTTTTGCCATATCTCAGGTGTTTTATTCTATCATTCAAAATTTTCATTACTTTGTCAGTCATTTAGTCCCTAATGACTATTATATTCAATAACAGTACAGAAAAACTGATGAACAGTTAACCCAAATACTGAGCATAATAATTGTAGGAAGTTTGTGTGAAACAAGTGATTTCCATGAATTCTGAGCAGATTATTGCATGTAAATACTGCATGAGAGAAGAGTTTTCCTGACACTTTTAGCAACTTTAAATACAATTCTTTCTCTATAACAGTCAAATATACTTAATTAGGAGATAAACCTCTTCAGGATGATTCAGGACCCCTTTGCTTCATGTTGGGTTCCTGTGTCACCCTTTTGGGATTTATTTCACAATAATGACCTGTTCATTATACATTATTCCTTACATAATAGACCTCAGGCTCCCATTCTTCATAAACATACCACCTTGATGTTCTCTCTCTGACCATTTAAGTCTTATGTTTGTTTGGGATTGTCAAGCGCAGAGGACGTTAAGACAAACTGTCTTTTAAATGATCTTAATGTCTCAGTAACTTTGTTGAAGAATCCATCTTTATCTGCACAACTGGCCCAATGTGTCATACTGACTCTAGTTGAAGCCATGCCTACTATTACCATGAAATATGCACCCATCTGATGCGAGTTGAAAAACATTATGATGGATGCGATCCTATATCGGGTGGTGTACGAAGGAACACCTCGGGGAAAACAGAGCTCGAATGCAAGGCAGATACTGGAACGATTCTCTGAATTAACTGTGTGGAGAGCACCAGGGGGACTGAAGCAGGACTCAAGTCTGGCTGGCAGTCAGATTTTTAGCATGCCAAGAGATGCAACTGTGGAGCAGACACACAATTAAAAGTGGAAAATATTTCTCTGTATGGCTTTGATTCTGTACAGGTTCAAACTCCCAAGATATTATGTATTCATGCCACATTTTCCTATATGTGAATACATTATACTAGTCTGACTTCTGCTGGACAATACTTGCCATTACAACCACACGTCATCGAATGTGTCACATAGACATCATCCAACCTCCAGCGCACAATTACCTCTTTATCAAATTGGCAAAATAAATGAGAAAAGTGACTGAAAAATGGCTACAAATCCACTCATCTAATATCAAATTAATTCTCATTTTACAACAGTGAGTGTGTCCTTAAGTGCAATAAAAACTAAATACTGAGTGAGTTATGAACTGTGCTCTGATAGCCTTTATTTAATCTATTTACAAAGAATACAAAACTCTCCTCTTTGAACATTCTGTTCACAGCATGTGCACTTCATTTTCGGTTTCATACAAGGACACACACATGAGGCACGACGGGGGGGATGGCTGCTGCTGCTCCAGGTGGTGGCCTCGGTAACTGAAACTATGAAATCTTGACTTGTTCATTTCATTTGTGGTGCAGTTTCGTCCAACTGGCAGCTTCTTTGCGTCCTTGTTTCAACCCCTGTAAAAAAAAAAAGAAAAGAGAATGATGTTAATATAGCCCCCCTTTTTTTAAATCAAGGACTCCCACCTATTATGAAGCTGGAGATATTTGATAAAAAAGCTCTTCTAGCTAAGAAGCATAACAGCAAAAATGGAGTAACTTAAACTGAACTGAACAAGCAAAACGGCGTCCACATTACCGTAGACACCCACTACATAATGCAAAAAATAGCCCATAATAACAGGGTGTCTACATGTATCAGCAAGTTAAATATAAGACTTTTTAATGCCCCCATTTATTTAAATTTAAGGCCAATTTTGCAATAAAACTTTTGCAAGAACACTGTCCAAAAACATTTGTGAAAAAATAATGTCTGTGCTATGAAGCGCGAATGTGAATTAAGAGGTCAATATCATACTTCACCGTCATCTCCAAAAATAACAATTACCAACATACACAAACCTAAACCGCTATCTTTTGAACAGACACTAACGAAAAGTAACATTTGAATTTTGGAACATGAAATAGCCAACTTAAACTCTCAGCAGTGCATCACTGGATAGGAGGGCTGCCTCTCAGCACTAACTGCACCATAGACATATATGTGTAGATGCTGTATTGGCCTTTAGATTGTACGCTGCCATTTTTGTTAGATCAAGACTGACTGTCAAATACATGTGAACGGGGGTGATCGGTTGAGAAATAAACGTTACAGTGCTTTTATCTGGAAAAAAACACATCTCAATGCGGCATCTACTGTGCAAATATATGTCTATGATCTGCTGCCATGTTGAATGTCACAAGCCACCATCCTACAGCGCCCCACAATGGTTGGAGGACATCATTACACAAGTCCAAGGCTCTGAAGCATGAATTTAAAGAGGCTTAAACAAGCAG
>JAJHUR010073735.1:0-16813 GCA_027495735.1 Lutjanus campechanus
TTTTATTATGATAACAGGTTAATTTGTAAAAAAAAAAAAAAAAATGGCAATGACATCTCACGACACTGAGATAAATTCATCCGTTATCACAAGAAAACAAGTTTTGTTACAAGCATCTGCACAAATCTGCTCCTTATTTTAAACACATCCAGGCAAATCCTCCCTTTAATGATTAATATATAAGTGTAAATACTTGTCATGGTTAATAGTACAGTATGTACGTAATTTTTTTGATATTGTTTTGGGATCGTGTACAAAGAAAAGTAAAGATTTGCATCCACTGAACTTGTAAGCCACCACGGTTTATCTGATGTTAAGATGCAGTTAAGGGAGGTTTTGGCTGGATGTGTTTAAGATAAGGAACAGATATGCGCAGAGGCGTACAAGCCGAGAACAGCTGTGTTTGCTGTACTGTACTTATCTGCACGTCAAGAGTTAATTTTTATCTCGAGAGAACAAAGTTTGTTTTCTCATTAGAGGTTCATTTATCTCATTATAAAATGAACCAACAGAGGTTAATTTATCTTATTTAGTGAAAACAAAAGGCAGATTTCTCAAGATAACAAGATGATTTAATTTTTTCTTGTTATCACAAGAAAACAAGCTTTGTGATCTTGAGATAATGGCACTGAGAGAATATTTATAATGGCTGTTCTCACCTTCCCTTTCTCCTACGGTAATTTGTCTTTATAAGTGGGTATTCTCTGTTGTTTGCTGTGATGTGAGTGATTTTTTTTAAATTATTATTATTTCTACAGTTGTATTTTAGACCCACACACACGAGCGCAGTCTAGAATAATGGTGCTCTGAAAATAGACTCAGTGCAGTCAGGTTCGTGTGCACTCTTTCGATACCCCGCAGCCATCATAGTCTGTCAAACCAGCGACTCTTGATGACATTTTCAAGCCCACACAACATAAATGCTCAGTCCTGTGCTGAGGTTTTCTCCATGTGAGGCAATAAAACAGATACTTAAAGGCTCAGATACATGTGCCTGAAAGATGACAACAGTCTGGTGTGTCTTTGTGCACACAAAGAGGTTTGTACTACATACAGTATGTTTAAAGTATGTGTATGTTGGTTAAAAGCGTCTACTGTTATTGTGCTATCTCTCTTCATTTAAGAAGTTGAAGTACTGTTTTACCGACATATCAGGCCAATACTGATGTTTTCTCAGTATTCTAATTCTCCACACTTTGTGTTTTAATTTACTTACATATGGTGGAGCGTTTTAGCATCTTTTTGGCTCATTTTTTTCGTTTTTGTGGCATCACAACTCTACTGTTTCGTACAGGGCAGAAAGAGAAAGTCAGCATCTAGCTAGTGACTATAGTGCCACTAAAGAGAGAGATTTCCTTCAGGAGTTGAAGGAGAACAAAACAGAGCTATAAGGAGAGGAAATATTTGACTTACATTTGGCAGTTGGCCAGAAACATGACTTCAAATAGCTGCTAATGTTACTCCACATCTGCTGGATGCTAAATTAGCAAGTGTTTGTTAGCATGTTCACCATCAATGTCTGCGGTTACTTATTACAGCTTTAATTTTAAGCCTGGTAAGACAGTGTTAACGGTTCGTGAAAATTCAGTTAGGTGCCCAATATGTAAATTCTGGGGTGATGTAGCATCATGGGAGTTGTCATTGTTAAAGACTCACCATAGAAGTTGAAAATCGACCTGACTTGACTTGTAATTTAGAATTCCTTCCAAGCTCTCTGATGTATTTGACGTATTCCGTGTTTTCCTCAAAGTTATAGCAAATAATGACAAGTTGAAAACGCACTTTGTCTGGTTTTGAACATTGTTGGAAATATCTGGGATAATATAAGTACACAGCTCAACAAAATATATAACATAGGTCTAGCTTTTACATTTTAATCCAGAAATGTTACATATTTTAGCTTTAATTAAGGTTTAATAATTATTCACAAATAATGATGTTTAAGGATATTGACACCTGGCAAAAATGATCATCTCCATGAATACACTCCCAGACTCTGAGCATTTATTTTCCCTTAAGATAGTGTTAGAAATACCTGTGAACCTGTGATTTGCAGTTTGAAAGGCACATTCAGACACAAAGTCGTCTCAGAAATATCTGAGCGATGACGCCATTGTTTGAAGAGCAATAATGTGTGCGTGAGTGTGCAGTGACATATTCATGACTGAATGTGTTTCATATTACCTCTGTAACATTAGTGCCTAACACAATTAGTCTGAGAGCTTGACGTGAAGCGGGCAGCAGATGAAAGGCAGCGCCGGAGTCCAGCAGGTTTCCCTCTCTGCGGCCTCGTGCTGCCAGTCAGCTTTTAACGCCCCGAGCTCCATGCCAAGGGGAATAAAATACGGTAGTAATCCAAGATGAAGGGATTTTGGGATTATCACCGCATATTCTGAAAGTTGCGTGTTTCAAACTGGACTTTTAAAAGTGCAGAAAGAAAGCCAGGACTTCTGCAGCGGTGACCATAAATGGAGAAAAACATTCAAACCCTCCCACGTGGAGCTCTGCACATGACTGATAGAAACTGGAAAGCCAGAACGCAGGTATAATAAAAGTCGTTACCTTTAATAACAGAAATCTTGATTTTTTTTTTCAGACAAAAGAACAAATAAATACAGAAAGCAAAATAATCTTAATACCAATAAATTACAGAAACACATGAGATGCATCACATGTCTCACAAATAAGCAGCCAGACATTAAAGATCACATAACGACCAAATTTACACACCTGAGGCACACAAGAGGGGTTGGTTTTCATGCCACATTTACACCAATATACAGAACGTTAATTACACTTAAAATACCATACAATACCGTCCACCATTCAGCAGAGGGGAAGGGACACAGTGGACTCAAAGATCGGCAAATAAACCCGTGCATTGACATTATATCTCTCATTTACAAACGGCACATTTAAAGTGGACTTGTTTTTCCTTGCAGTATTAGCTGTACTTAATGGCAAGTCTCTGTGGCTGCATATTCAATTCAGTGTTAGGCTATGCATCAGTTCAACACACCTAAAGCTGAGCCTTTAACTTGTGACCGAAAGAAAAGGAAATGTTAAACACAGCAGAGTATTGCCTTTTCTCTAAATTGTATGTGTATGTTTAGCTGATATCTCATGATTAAGAAAGCAAAAGATGGAGTGAAGTGATGCAACTCTGTCGCAAAGATTTTTATGAAATGAGCGCAAACTTGGCCCGCGCTGCTAAAGAAGACGGACGCAGCATCTGTGACATCAACAGGTTTTAAAGGATACAGTACGTTTAGAAGTATTCGGAGTCGAGGATGTGATAGGCTGAGACAGCTGTCGATCAAGCAAAAAATCACTAAAAGATATCTCTTTAAGTCTCATTATCTTCTTGATGTGAAAATTCCTGCCCGACACGCTCCTCTAATACCTGCTACATGCTGGCACCAAAAAAAGAAAGAACCAAAAATGGGTACCAGGGCTGGATTGACTTGCAAGGGGGCCCTGGGGGGAAAAAATGGGCTGTGGGCACCAATTGGCCCCCCTTTCTTTATATGTATTTATCCTGCTGCAAGCAGATTACTGACTTACTCAGCTGGTAATCTGTCCATGGGTTCACACCTGTCTTGTTTGGTCCAAACTTTCGGACTTTTCAGTTTGATCTGAACCAAAATTGCAGGTGTAAAACATCATGTGGACCACCATCAGAACCAAACAGCTGAACCTTGGTCCAGTCCAACCAAAAAAAGAGTTAAGAGTTGGTCTCCGTCCAGATCAAAATGACTATTGTTCGGTTTGTTATTAGCGTCAAAACATTTTTCTGGACTGACTTTTGGGCCAATTACAGGAAGTTTGTCAGAATTGTAAAAAGGAAAAACAACACAATCGTGCTCAGGCACGGAACGAAGAAATTGTACCGAATATGAAAATGCTCTTAAGGCTTAAAAAGGAATATGTTTAGCGAGTGATTGTGATGACTTGCAAAGCACACACACCTCCATCCTGCAGCCTTTGCTCGGATGCTGCAGAAAATCTAGACCCCGATCTTGGTCAGGTTGATGCCACAGACGCTGCTTTGTTGTTTTGCTACAGTCCATCTATCAAAGTAATCTCTTCTGACTGAGGGAGAAATCCCCCCCTCCCTTTTCGTGCATGAATATCCTCTTAATTGCGATCTGCTCATTTCACAAAATCTTTTCCAGTACTACCACTCTATTGTCAGTTTCTGCAGAGCACTGCTGAACTTGAGGTAGTAAACTTTGCGGTTCAGTTTGAATTGAGACAAATTAAAAATATCAGGTGTGTTAAGCTATAGCTGCTGAATGAGAGACTTTATCTGGTAAAATAATCTGACATCTGGTCATTGGTTATTATCTGACCCTATAGATGGGTATATATGTATGACATCAACTGGATCCTACGCTGCATTTTTAAACCCAAACTGTGTTAAAACTGAGAAAAGTGACATCAAAGTTTATCTTTCATCCTGACAGAAGTACGAGGAGGACATAATTAAACTGTGTGATATGATCTCTCTTGATATTAACTCAAAATTAAAATCTGTTACTGCTGTGTGCCTCTGCAGGGCAGGACAGACCTCCTAATGTCTTCAAGTTAATGGACACAGTGATTGAAGTTAATATGTCAGTTCATCGGTGACGTCACAGCCATTATTGCGTGGCACATAAGGGATAGTAAATCCTCATGGTTTGGTTATGGCTTATCACACTGCAGTATTACATACTTAGTGGTAGGCATATTTACAATAAAGACAAAACAATATGATTTAAACCTTCAAGGGGTCTCATGATGAAATGCTAATTTGGTCCATTTTGACACAGTGCCAAAGGTGCTGAAACGCTCGCAAAGGTGCTCAATGACAAGACACTGCGTTTACCCACAGGTAAAGCTGGGCTGCAGATCCGTATTTTGCTTTTACAAACAATCCTCGGAGGCAAAAACCAATGACTAGTTGGAGCAGGCAAAAGAATCACAGTGTTAAATTTTGATGTTAAGCCTAAATGGCAATTACGAAGCATATCAATATAAGATGTCCTGGTGTTGGACGTTGAGCGGGCCAACTGACTTCACTATCCTTGATTTTCTTCTTTGTAGACTTTCAAAAAACAAAACTATATGACCAAATAAGTTAGGAATGGATTAAACAGTGTGTTTATCTTCTCTTACGTAAGCAGTTAATGTTAGCGGGTCCGGCAAACTAGCAGACTTTGGACTGGTGAGGATGCTAACTTTTTGCCTGGGGCCTGCTAGCTTTAGCCCTGACTTTTTAGCACAATATAATGTATGTAGTCATTGAACATATATTTAAGACCACTTTACAACATTCCTGTTTAAAATCAAGTGGGGTGGAAACATTAATAAGGTAAGACAGCCAATTACCAACTACTGGAGCTAATGTTAGCTTAATTTGATGATGTAAACTTACTGTATTCTGGACACTTTACGTTTTGATCCAAACTATAAATACTATGACCACTTTTGACTCTGACTAATCTCTACATTCTCTCTCCTACTTTCTTTCTAGTCTCTACAAAACCAGTCATTTAGAAGAAATCAACGAGTTTGCAGTGTTTACTGTATGTGCGTTCTGAAAAGTGCGGGGGGAAGGGTTTCTACATGCTACATGGCGGGGAAAGGCATACAGTCAAACATGACCACCCACCAGCAAAATGACAGAAACATTACTTTCTGCAAATAGTTTTACATTTTGAAGGGAAATGCACATTTACAGAGGCACTTAGTCCAACGTGAATGTGAGTGCTGTGTGGATTACCGTGAGCCGTAATGATAAATCGGACAGTGTCTACTGACTGTTTTTTTTTTTGCAAGATTTCTCCCAAATGATTGGCCCAAAATATGTCAATCAAACTTTGCTGTATGTGTAAGACCTACTCCAAGACACAAATTAGCCAGTTATGCTCATCATTCCGCTCACTGATATCTTATGGGACTTTTACTGTGCTAAGTGTGCGGAACATGTCAGCTAGCTAGCAACAGCTGAAAAAGTCTGGTGGTGACAGTTGTCATTTCAGCCAAGAAATATAATTTAAATGAAAAGACGCTTTCTGCTTGTGTCTGAAATCAAGTTACAATTTCAAACCTGTTTCATTGTAAACTGGGTGTTTGGCTTAGCTAACAGTCAATTTACCAGACTAACAGCTGATTCTCTGGCTCCACCCACTGACCATAAACGCAACCAATTAGATTATTTTCCCTCCAGAGCAACTGTTTGTAGAAGTAAATCTACAATCCCGATAATTGCTTTGTATGGTTTGTTAATAACGAGCACTTTAGTGTGGATTTTGTCAAGCTAACGCACATTTAGCTTTTTTAGAGCGATGGACAAACAATGTTAGTTTTTCATGTTTCTAACAGTGAGACTTGCTTGGTAACAAAAAATAACAGCTTCTTTTACAGTGTCATGCTTTACAGTTTAAAATTAAAAAGGCGTAAAACTTATTATTAAAATAATTATTGCAAAAATGGGCAGTTCTTTTTGTGGTAGCCAAGTATCATTATTAATCATAATGGCAGAAAATTTACAACTTTACACACACATACACACCCACGCACACACCATACATTTTATACAGCTTCATGCATTTGAATAAAGCTAAACATAAAATGGGGGCATTATTAATATTATTATTGTTGTTGTTGTTGTTGTTGTTATAATTATTATTTTATTATTATGAAATAAACAATAAAACTTTGGAATCATGACAGGTCCATTTAAACTACTGCATACTGCACAGATATGTTTTATTTGTAAAAACACAGAGTATGAATTTGAATTTTCTCTTTTGTCCAGGTCCCCCTTAATGAAATGGGATGTGGAAAAAAACAGAAAAACATATGTATGCTAATTCAGTTTGTAGCACAGATAATAACGGAGCTAACTACAAGACAGCTTAATAATTTCCTGCTAAAAGAGCAATTTACAGAGTATAAGTTTGTGATTGTGCTCTGCATGGAAAGCCAAATATACAGGCAACCTGCTGCTGTAAGCTTGATGCAACAAAGTGTTGCACCGGATGCATCAAGGAGACATTTTGGAGAAAAAACAAGTACTTTGCTAACAATTTACTTTGTGGTCCTTGTAGCCTCACAATTATTTCCTTGAAACAGAGGAGTATCAGGAGATTCCCTGTTAAAAGATGTAATTTGGTGCAAATTATAAGGAAAATTGAGTATTTAGTTTGCAAACTTTGAAATAATTAAAACAAACTGGTAGAATAAATGCACAGGATGTAATATCTGCAGCTAGGGGTGGATCATGGGACTTGTTGTCTTTATTGTTGGACAACCACCAATGTCATGTTCACAGACGAGGAAATGTATTAAAGTTTCAACTTCCTTACCCGCTCGTATCATCTGGTTTTTCCTGGGTTTCCAAGATGTTATAGCAACTAGCGACCAAATACCACGCATCGTTACCTTGAATAAAACGATGGATTTCTCTGGGTTTAAACATTTGAAATATTTAGGATAATGTAAGTGCACAAATCAAAAAATATATAACATAGTTCCAGACGCTTTTAGAAAATTTAATGCAGAAATGTTTCATATTATGCCTTTAAAGTTATTTTGCTTTTTTTTTTTTGCATACAGTCTGGTTTCCATCAAATAAATGCATGTCCACATAGATTAAAATGGATCTTCTTCTTAGTTCAAATTAAATCTGAATGACACATCCAGTCCCATTAAAGGAAATCCTCTGGAAGTCAACAACTGCTTATAAACATTCTTTGGTTCATAGTTTCTGCTATAATTTGCACCAAATTACAGTCCTTTCCACAAAACTTTCTGGGAAATTATTTGGATATTAAAGTACCCAAAAAACAAAGCAATTATTGTTTTAACTTTTAACTGTCTTTGTCGAATACCTAAGACCATGACCTTGTGTTGGTCTCCTGCTAGAAAATACTTATTGAACTCTACGTACGACATTCACTAAACTTTTACATGCAGCCCCAAAGCAGGATGAACGTTGGACGAGGATGTCTGCTTTGCTACCACTGCAGATGTTGCATATACACAGTTTGACAAAAAACTAAAACAAGGGTGATGATAAATCATCTAGAATTCCAGCTGACACTGACTGTAGAGAATAAAGGTAATAAATAAATGTTCTACAACCCAACCTTTTTCCTGTCTCAGTGGAAATTTAAGCACATTAAAAGTCTCAGTGTTACATCCTTACTATTGGCCTTTAAACACATAGCAGTTATGATACAAACCCCCGGCAGAAAATACACCATAGTGCTATTCACAAAGCACAAACATTAAGAAAAAGAAGAATTGCAGGGGAAGATCTGGGCTGTGATGGAAGACGATGGCTGTAAGCCAGTACAGCGTTTGCACCTCGTGAAATCACAAACGTAAAGGTCGGTTCGCTGTGTGATTGGTTTCTTCACCCAGTGCAGGTGGGGTGCGGGTGGGGGGGTCTTTCTGTTCTCTATTAAAAAGCACTTTGGTAACGTTAGGTAGAGGAGCCACTACGTCGTAAGCCAATAGTGTCTACAGCACATGGATGTGTGAGAAATGCGGCTGCTGGCACGAAGCTCAAAATCGCTGGTGAGGATTCAGTACATTTCTCATGAGCTAACCGGAACAGTTTTCAGATAAGAATATTGCCGTAGACGTCTGCAAACAGTTTGGAAGCTGTGAGTCAATTAAAATAATTAAAAGAAATTCTCTTTAATAAATAAATGTATATATTAATAAAAAAAAATCTGACTTGACTCAATAATGAACAGTTTCACTGGTTGAACAAACAGAATGCAGAATAACGACTATATACCAAGCAGTATGAGCTGTAATTATTTACCACTAGAAAGGCCAAGCTGCCATCAGCTGACTGCTGATCTAAATTCTAGGTGCTTTAATGTGTTTTACTGATGCTTTTCAACTTTGTTTCAACTTTAAACACACCAAATTACAGCTTCAAGATGCCTGAAAATGTCTCAGTCTTCTAACATGATCACAGCAGTGAAAACACAAAGGATTATGGGTATAAGGAGACAGCTGCAGTAGCATGTAAGAGCAGAAAAAATAACGGCTGGACTGATAATTATATGGACCTGTTTCGTCACCTTTTCACACCTTGAAACAGACAAAACCATCAAGCTGATTAAAAGTGACAGAAATTTGAATGGGATTTGGTTTGATCCTGCAACTGACATCCCGCATCCCTTAAAATCTCCTGTTAAAATGTCAGCTTTTAAAATTTGACATCTTCAGTCAGCCTCGGCCTTTCTAGTGCTAAATGAACCGTACATCTGAGGACAGTGGGTTGCAACAGGTGTTAAACTTCACAAACAGTGAGAAGGAGAGAGAAGGGACAGGAAGCTGAGACTCTAACGAGGGAGGAGACTCCGCAACAGATTAACCAGTCAGGATTTTCTTTCTTTCCTTTTTTTTTTTTTTTTTTCCAAACCTGACGACCGACAGGAAGAGGAGGCTTCTGTGGGAGGCTTTTAGTCGGAGAAGAGGCTGGCGAAGGACTGTCGGAGGCTGCGGATGGTCTCGGCTTTGGCCTCGTCGTCGGTCACGTTTCCTCGTAACGTCTCTGTAAAGGTGTTGGTCAGCGACTGGGATTTGCTGTGCGGTGAAGAGAACAGTCATTTAGTTTTCAAGATTTGAAGTGAAAGAGGAAAGAAAAGAAAACCCATCGTTATGAATTCAACCTTCAACCTCTGCAGAGTTGTTGATTACACACTGAAATTTAATCGGATGGAAATAAAATGTGAACATGACTTTAGTGTAGTTTTGTCTCCTCAAAAAGCCAAAAATATAGAACTATTTGTCACATTATTCTTATACTGGTGCCATGGATCATTTTGGTGTGTTATTAGTGGGACCAGTGTGGACCTACTTCAGCTGTGGGGACTGTTTCTGAGCTCCAGGCCCGGAGGAGGCGGGGATGGGACCGGGCTGGAAGGCCTGGCTGGGAGAGGTGGTGGCCGAGCGGGCTCGCTGAGGTGACCCCTGGGCCGACTGGGAGGGAGAGGCGGAGGCAGAGCGATGTCCCCCTGCAGCAGATCCACACAAAATGCGTGTAGATTAGTAATTTACTCTAAAGAACACTGCTGCAGCCAGAACTCTGTGGCAATAAACAAACAAACAGACAAACATAAAAGTTCCTCTCACCTCGTCTGGGCTGTGTGGTCTGTGGATAAAAGGACACAGAGTCATTACTGACTCATACACATACACAAGACAACAAACATACAGCTGCAGTAGTGAAACATTTGTCAGGCGTGAACATTTCTTACATTGCAAACAAAGGATTTTGTCTCTAGAAACAACACTTAATAGTCATGTTTATAGGAACTAAAATAATGGAGGTGACAGGTGTATTTTGCTGCTATTATAAGAGGTAATGTGGCAATCGCAGCATCAACAGTGCTGATAATAGTACTTGCAGTAATTGCAGTAGTGATACTTATAGCAGTGGTATTAATCAACTGTATGTGAAGATGTATGTACCTTGACAGAGGAAGGCTGGGGTGTAGTAACTCCCAGCAGCACCTGGGCCATCTTGTTGATGACCAGCTCTGTGATCAGCTGTTTATCTTCCTCCACATGCTCACCAATCAGAGGCATGGAGCTGTCCATCACCTACGGGGACAGAAAAAAAAAACAAAACAAAAAAAAAAAACAGCCAATCAGCTTCCTCGGCACAAAGCCCAACGCCACAGAACTGAACCTTCAACGTTCGTCCAGTAGATGGCAGCATTATACCCGTTATCATGAAGATTAGGCCCCAGATGATGTCAGCGATAATGGACTCTGTGGTGCTTTGCCAGCAGTGATGAGTCATTTTACAGAGACAATATAAGCTATACAGAACTCTGCTGGCCTCAAATACAATTTATAGCCGGATGCACCGAGCATGACACTGACTTTTCTGTTTGTTCCCATGCACTATCACACTCCTCAGAAATCCCCTCGTCCTCAGTCTCTCCTGCTAACATCCTCTGGAGGAGTTCAGCAGTTTTTAATCAGGGGTTTGAGCCCCTGCAGAAAGAAAATTGACTAAAAACAGCATAGGATATAATTGAATTTGTCCCCGATGTTCCTTTATATAATAAAAACCCTCAACTGACTTTGATAATAAATCTCATGAACCATAGTAAAAAGAAAAACTTTAATAGTTTATTGTGCATGTGCAGCTGGAGATGATGAATAGCTTCATTTTAAGGGCTCAGGAGACATAAATGGTGAGAGCTCCTGAGCTGTTCTACATTTCAGCAGTAGATAAACCGAATAGGTATATTTGAACACACAAATCTCATCTTTCAAACTAAGTACTCTTTTCCTGTGCCACCCTCTGATAGGCAAACAGGACCCAAACTTAGAATTTCCAGTGAGCAGCAGATAAAATGTGACTCCTGTAAATATTTTGTTGCCCGGGGTATGACTTGGAAGGGCACAGACCACATCCATCGCCATACACAAATAATTAACCTCCATGAAAAAAAAAAAGAAAAAAGAAAAAAGAAAAACAACTTTCCCACCACTTGAGCTCACATGCACGTACACGTGTACAGAAGAACCACGGAGCCCGTGGGGCTCGGAGCCCTACCATCCTCCTCCCCGAGGACCAAAACAAACAGGAGCAGAGAAGTGTGGCTGCTGGCACTGCTGGCTTGGATGCAGATGCCCGATGTGGTGGATGAGGCTGCTGCACCGCGCCCCGGCCACAGGCTGTAAACACAGCACCGGGCGGGCATGCATGTGTTGATCCTCTCGTATACACAGCGAGTGTACACCAAGCACAGGCCATGTGCTGCAGGGAGCACGCAGGGTTCTTGTTCCAAATAAACACCACAGCACCTAATTTCACAACACGGGCTTTCCCTTTTCTCTGGTTGGAGTTGTTTTTATTCGTTGCATCAATTAAATGAAATTCAGTATACTTTCACTCCTCAAGCTGGTTTGGAAACATAAAAACCCACAAATCATGGGGCGGAGTTATTTTTAGATTGATATCATATCACCTTTGATGGTACTACTGATATACACAAAGACTCTTCAGAGTTAGGGGACCTGTTTTAGCACCCTTGTTACTCTCTTAAAAACGCTCATACAGAAGCTAAAAAGTTTCTCTTCACACTTGTTTCTTGTCTTCACTGAATCAAATAACTGTTGTGCTCATAAGATGACATAAGATGTCTGCTTGTATCTGAAATCAAGGAGCCATTGTTTCTATAAGCTACTGTTACATGCACAGTATGAAAATCAGTCTTTTTGCTTTAGATTATTAAAGTTTTTCATATACTCTGCAGAGTATATAAAAGTTCCATCCTATAAAACATGACACAGATCTTGGTAAGACCCAGCCAAGCCACCCTTGATCAAGTCTCAATCAGGTCCCTTTGGTTAAGCCCTTCCTGATGTTAAATCCTCTCCCAACATCATGTTTCATGTGGAAACACGTCAAACCACACAGTAAAATTTAAATCTCTGATGGGACATGATTGTTTTGTGCATTCTTGAATGAAATAAATCCAAGGAATCCGGAATATTGAAAAAACATTTGAAATACAAACTGAGTTTTATGTGCAATTTTTTCCATTGTTTTTCCAGAGAAGTTTAAAATCTAACTTCTTGTGTTCATACTGCACAGAACCACTATCCAGCCCAGAGAACCCTTTAAAGCCCTTCCTTCAGCTTCTTGGCTAGGATTTGGCGGCGAGGTGGGGCGTGGCACGGTGTTTTGGCCAGTTGAGTCATTACCACAGGGGACTGAGCGGAGGCCTGGCAAGCGACCGCCAGGCCCCACTTCAAACGGCGTGCGGTGGCAAACAGAGTCGGGATCCACCCTGCTGATTTATTAGGATACAGAGTCATCTAGCAGAAGACTGGAGCTGCCACTGGCCTTTTCAGCACTGGAACACAGAGGTGTTATTCTGTTCTTTTATTGAGCTGCACAGTGTTCTGTCTGGACAATATACGCCACTGCATGGGAAAGTTCACAGAGCACGGCATGTGACATGTGCTCATTCAGAAATTATGGAACAGTTGCGGCACAGGGCTGGGCAGAGGGTGATGTTTTCCTGGGAAAACAACTTTATCTTTAAGATAGCAGCTTTTGTTTTCCCCCCTTTCTGCTGGCTTAATTATTTTTTGATTTACTCCAAGTTAAAAAGAAAAAGGTCAAAAGTCCACAGATAGTTTATCTGAGCTTATCTTTTTGTGTACTCTGTGTCCTTAAACTATATAAACTCTCTTAGCTCTGTATCTCGATCCACATCAACTACTGTAGCTCAGGTCACGTCATTGAGTCAAGTTATGCTGTGTCATGCTGAGTTGGGACGATTACTTTAAAATGTATTCCTATACAATTAATAACAACCTGTTAAGAAATGTAATCAGTATCCTAATCCAGGTATCACAATATTAAAGTAATAAAATCATTTGTTCAGATAATCCTTCCTTTGCTATGTGTGAATGCATGTTTAGATTAATAGATAAAGATGAGATAAACAGTAATTATGCACATTCAAATGTACTTTGTTAAGTAATGTTCACACTTTACGCTCAAACTTCAGGTAAACTGCCATAAACTTATTCACACACACCATCCTGGTCACCAGCATCACCACCTACAGTCCTAAAATATTTTGTAGTAGTATTTTTGTGTAGCTTAAGTTACCAGTAGGTCTGTGTAGGTAATGTTAGCATTTGGTTTGTGTAGCCAACGTTAGTAGTTGGTCTGTGTCGCTTAAATTAGCAGTTAGTCTGAGTGGGAAACATTAGCGGTTAGTCTGTGTAGCTAATGTCAGCAGTTGGTCTATGTAGGTAATGTTAGTAGTTGGTCTGTCTAGTTTAAGATAGTGGTTGTTCTGTGTAGGTAACGTTAGCATTAGCAGTTGGTCTTACCTGTAAATGTTTCTTTAACCTAGATAATGAGACAAGATAATGGTGAAATTTCCACCTAATTAAAACATTTTATATAAATATTTTATTAGACAAAACATATTTAAAGTATCAAAGGTAAATTTAGGTGACAGAATGGCCCATCAGAATTTTATGTTGCCTATATTATTAGATAATCAAGACTGGTAATGAATTAAGGTGTAGTTTATCCTACGAAAGACGCATCATATTTTACAAGCTAGCATTGTGCTCCTGAATTGTCTTCAAAATAACTGGTGACTAAACAAATATGTGATGTCATATCATGTCATGTAATGTCATGTCATGCTGTAGTATCATATCACTTCATGAGATATAGTAATGCAGCAGTATATAAAGTATGTCTTGTCATGACACATGCTGTCTTGTCGTTGTGCAGTATTAAATTGTGTTCTGTTATAATGTTGCACATTATCACGTCAACGTTATGTGATATGAAATTATATAATCAAGTTCTAATTTATTGTCAGGTTCTATTGTCATGTGGAGTGTCATTCTGTCATGTTGTATAATTACTGTCATGTAATTTGACATTAAAGCAACATTATGTAACTGTTCTACCTTAAAATAGCAGCTTCAAATTCATTGTGATGCTACACTGACTTGTAGGGTGAACAGTGCCTCTTTCATTCCCACTTTTTGCCCCGTATGCCTGTTCCCACACTGTGTGACATTGGTGGCTGGGCTGTGACAAATGCATAATGCTTTGCAGTCACATACCACCAAATATGTCACTGATTTTGGTGAGACTGGATCATATTTAATTTAGAAAATGTTTTTCGGTTTCCCCTCTTTTGTCCTCAGGCTGCTCCGCCTCAACTCTCTGTGATTTTCAAAGTTTCCTCATGGACAGTGAAGTACACTGCTGTGAACTGTTAGCTTATTAGCTCGGTTACACCGTCCTGTCTTGGTGCTCAGGGCACTGGGGGATTGTTGATGTGTACACTGCTAGCACAGGGGCTTTGGACCATAAGGGGGAGGAGGTTTTCAGGCCTGGGGTGTGGGGGAATGCTGGCGAAGAGCAGCGTCGTGTCGTGACAGAACTGGGGTGGAAATCACGGCAGAGACGAAGAGACAGAAGAGGATGTTGATGGTGGAAGCTAAAAAGGGAAAAGGAGAGAGTGACTGAACAAGAGGCTGTCGGGCTATAAATGTCGGACTGGCTTTTAGTCGTTGGCAAGCACTTTGTGAAATAAAACGCTGCAAGACAGACGGGGAGCTGGCCTTCTTGCTGTTGGACTACTAAGTAATATTAGCTAGCTTGCTTTTTCTTGTATTTGGATGTTTGGCTGTGTTAGAAAAGTTGCTGACTTGCCAGTTGTCAAAGATGGGAAGTAACTAAGTGCAAATACTTTATTACTGTACTAGTAGATTTTTTGGGCATCTGTACTTTACTTGAGTATTTTCTGCCACCTTTTTACTTCTGCTCCCTAAATTTGACACAAATATCTACTTTCTACTTCTTACATTTTCAAAACAGCTTGTTACTTAAGTTTTACTGCAGGATGAAAACAATTTCAAAAGGTGCAATATGATGAAAACAACTTAAGAGACATAACAAGACAGAAACAGCATAAAAGATTTAACAAGACAAAACGGCGTAACAAGATGGAAATGACATAACAATAAATAACAAGATCAAAATTATGTAAAAATGAAAAGCCAAAAATAGTGTAATAATACGTAAGACATAGGACCAAAGTGACATAAAAGATCTAACAGGATGAATATGATGTAACAAGACATAACAAGACAAAAATGACATAAAAGACACAACAAGACAAAAATTACATAACAAGACATAACAATACAAAAATGACCTAAAAAGATGAACATGAACTTTTTCCATCTCTACTAGTTTTAATGTAATCATAACAAATCCGTGTGTATAGCTGTCCATATTTATGACAGCAAAAAGAAAATCGCAAAAATACCAAATCTTACATAATGTTGCTTGAAGATGTGCTGTGTCATGATGTTGTGGGATACCGTGTCGTGTCACTACACCTTCCATTGTCTGTACACTTCTTCAGCGACTTGATACAAAGCAAAGAGTTTAATACCAGCTGCAGTAAACTGTTAATGAAGTGCCTCTGAGCAGCTCATTACTTTTCATTAGGGAGAGGTGTCATGGCTGATGTCTTTGTCTGGAACAAAAAAACAGATTCCCACTGTGATGGACCGACAGCTCTTCCCAGTCGCGGTTAATTAAATTCCATCATGCTGCAGGGTTAGAGAGAGGCAGCTAGATAGAGCAGACGAGGAGGAGGAAGTGTTGCTCGTCGGAGAACATTGCTATTCGACTGTGTCCAAACAGTCCAGCTCTAAGACTACATATCCCTGGGGAGCTGGTAGATATTTCCTGAGATAGTTTGAGTTTAAAAAAAGAGTCTTATTTTCTCACTGCTGACCTCACCCAGTGTGCAGATAGAGAGAGGCGTGATGACATGATCTCAACCTATATATGGACACATCAGATGTCCCAGACTGGCCTGTTTCCTCAGATTTGAAGACACGGGAGACCGCTCTAAAAACAAAACTGATCACAGACGATACAACTGTTTATCTCCAGCTACTCTCCTGGGTATGATTCCTTCAGTCATTCCTGCGTGAGGACTTTCGAAGGCGATGTTACCACTCGTCTCTATGCTCATCTCTCAACTTATCTCATCTACTTCCACTTCCTGAACTGATTTTCTTTTGCAGTGACCCCATACAGCATGACTAAACCTGTCTGAGCAAGTGTATGTGCCAGAGGAGAAAGTGACAACAATACTGATGGCAGACTGAGATGTGTTCCATTTGACAGAATGCAAGTCATGCCCCTTACTCAAATCTCAGCCATCTTGTTGCTGAATTGCATGCTGTGATCTTTGTCTGTATGATTGTTGAA
>JAJHUR010073735.1:28322-49249 GCA_027495735.1 Lutjanus campechanus
TCAACCAACAGCAGTCAATAAGGCTGATACTGATGTTAGGACCATAAATTGGTGAGTCCATACTTTGTGCCAGTTGCTGGTCTCTAAATAATTCACAATCTCATTAATTTTGAGTTTAGATAATAGCTTAGGAGAAAATCCTAAATATCTTATTTCAGTTGAAGCATCCTAGCTAGCATACCAGTAGAGGATGCCACTGGCTAGCTGCGAGTAGATGTTACAGTAACAAGGTGACATTAGTTTGTCACCTTGATAACTTTACGCATCTCCTGTTGAAACAGGCTGTTCAGGTCAGACATAATAATGTTAGCCCACATTGTAAATTGTTAGCCAATGTGACATCACTTGTAAACTGGTTTTACAGCTTGTAAACTGGCTAGCATACAAGTAGAGAGTACCACTGGCTAATAGCTACAAGTAGACATCACAGTAAAATGGCAGTAACAGCTTATCACTTGTTTGGTTCTGACATAATGGAGTTGACTAGCATTTTAGCATGTTAGCCAATATGATATCACTTCTAAACTGATTTTATTGGCTTGAGTTTCCAAGCCTACCTCTACAGTATGGGCCCTCTTTAAAAAAGGCATTACTTTGTGTACTACTGTCACATTTTATAGCTTTTTTATTTCTCTATGTAGTTGTGCCAAGGACAGCTGATACAAAAATACAGGTAAAGCAACCCCCCAAATCGTAATCTTATGGCCTTAAAGTTAGACTATGTAACTTTTTTTTTCTTTGTACAAGTGCAAAGTTGAATTGTTTGGCAATAAAACACACAGCTGCTCATTTCAGTACACTTGCATGTTTTTCTGCTATTTTGGTCTGGCACAACCTTTACTTTTACCTTTATTGTGGCTATAATGTTAGCTAATGTTAGTACTGTGTAGATATTGCTGTGTAAATTACATTACTCTGTCAGTTTGCTGATTTTAAAACCTTTCTACACTTGACATGCTAAAATGTACTATGGGCTAACACTAGAAAAAGCAAAGAAGGATAATTAAGTCCCAAATTTACTTTGGTAGTATCAGTTATACAGAAATATCTACCTAAAGCTTGCTCAAATTAGCTAACATTAGCCACCAGGTCGTACCAGACCAAGTAAGACTGTAGCAGCAAAACCTGTGTGTGTATTCAAGTTAAGACATTTTGGTTTATTGCTTATCAAAGCAATGTGTCATTAAATTATTATTATAATTACTATTAAACGTTAAATAGTGTAATTTTAATGAAGGATTGTAGCATCTACTTGCTACAGCTTCTGTTGTCCTTGTGTCAACAGGCCTATAGTCTTATTTGTTTGTTTGCAACAAAAGAGCAATTTAGTTTTCTTTGTTAAATTCTAATCTAGGTTTAACATTGTGTATTGTCTATTATATTATTTCCAAAATGGCATAAAGGTATGTATATATACTATAAAGTGACTGAAGCATTGAAGGCTGAGCGCTGCACCTTACCCGTTCACAGAGAGCGGGCACAAGTTGAAACAACAAAGTCAAGTGAATGAAGGGAAGTGACTCACGGTTCACATCATGGCTCCGGAGGTAGAACCTGATAGCTAGTGGCAGGCCCAGCTCTGAGCTGTAAGCACGCAAATGCTTCCAGAGAATTACGCAATTCCTCTGAGAAACTAAACAAACCGTAATGATGCAAACAGAAAGCAAAAAAGGTGAGCCAGAGAAGGTGAAACACTGGCACGGGGATGAAGAACGGCGTCTGGTGGAAAAAGTCATGTCATACTGGTCAGTGTCCAGACTAAATGACATACGAGCTAAAATACAGAGCCTAACTGGCCTAAAAACATGAAATGTGAATAATGAGGTTGAAGCTTCACTCTGCTACCGTCTTGTCAATAATGTTTGTCAAATGAAAAAGGCTAAATGTGTAGCAACATTTAAAGGTGGAGTAAGCGATTCTGGAGAAAGATAGTTGATTGCTGAGTCCCAGGTTGTCAAATATAGACGGTTTGGGCTGATGGTTTGAACCGACTTGGCAATAAGACTCAACACTGGCCAAGCTAGCGGTAAACATGATCATCGCCCAGTTAGCATTAAAACCTCACACCAGTGATTTTGTTAGCATTTAGCCCTTTCAGTGAATCTGTACATTACTCTGTGATAAAGTCATGCTGCATTGCTTATGCAAGCCTTGGGACAAAAAAATGACAAATAAAACCCAAAAGATTATTTTTTTTATTAACAACAGAAACAAACTGTGCTGGATTTTCCAGTAACCACAAACTTGGCTACAATCCTCCCCGGACATTTGTGTATCAGAAGATATCATGACTGCATCAAGGCCCACGTATGAAGTCCTGAGGTCACAGATGGGGATATTATTTTCTGTGAATAAAAGACCACAATAGAGTGCTGCAGAAATGAGTCCTAGAACCCAGAAATGAGTTTGCATATTTGCACCTCCTGTTCCCTCATCTCGAAGTCAGTGGGGTTATTGAGTGGGTTTTTGGTTAGATGCCTGAAAGACAGACTCACAAGTCCGTCTGTAAACACATTTTCAGCTTTTTGTTAAAAAAAAGTTAAAAACCTACAAACAATCAAAATCTTTAGTGAAGCCATTTGTATTGGTGCAGTGACATGCAGAAGTTTTTCATTTGTTTGTCAGTTCGTGGGGCTAACAGAGTTTGGGGACTATGGCATTGTGCAATATTTCAGGTCTGCCTAAAAAATCCTAATCACAGAAATCCTGAATGGTCTAACATGTATAGCATGTTTAGAAAGAAAACCCTGAATTCCCACTTTAAAGGCGCTGTGAATAAAACGCAGTTCATTTACTCAGCAAAGGTGGACAACACACATTACTCAAATCAAATCAAAAGCTGTCAAACCAAGCTGCCCTGACCAAATATGGATCTAGATTTTGCTACTACATGGCTGCAATGCGAGATTGTAACCAGGCGCTGCCATTATGTGCCATGCTTGGAAACGGAGCCTATGGAAACACAAGTCAATCTGTGAAACTAGGCAGTGCTGACCCAACATGGATCAATATTATGTTACCAAATTGCCTATCTCTGTCTCAAAATGTTTTCAGAAACATGGATTAGTGCACAGTTTAGCTGTAATACAAGAAATATTGTGACTAGACAACCGCCATTTTGGATCCAGTTTCCAACATAGGCTATCAAAATTTCAGATCAAGCTGTCAAACACTGTTGGGCAAGTTACTCATAAAGTGTAATAAGTTACGTTTAATTCATTACTCTTTTAAAAAGTGATATTAATTAACTTATTACTTAGTATCAAAAGAAATTTGTCACATTATTCATTATATAATATATATATATACTTTAGTACCTTGTTGGTGGCCTTGTTGTGCTCCAGAGTTGACCTGCTGATCCTGTTAACACCCAGAAAGCTTTTGTTGTTATCTGTCCAGATGCTGACTGTGATGGAAACAAAGTCGACCTTTCTGAGTGACCACATATTATCTCTGGAGGAGCCAAAATAAATAAATGACCATGGAAAGTCTGCCTCTTTTCCTCTCCCTCATCCCCCATCCTTCATTTAGATTTTTGGCAAACAGCTGACTTGACCTACCGCATGTTCACATCATCATGACATAACCTGCCTAAGTCAAAAAGTAACTCAGTAACTCAGAATTACTTGGATTAGTAACTATAATATATTTACTGTTTTGGAAATTGTAATCCCTTACACTGCTCATTACTGGGTAAATTAATAATATTACAGTAATATATTGTTGAGTAATGTGTTACTGCCCAACACTGCTGTCAAACTAGGCAGTGTTGACCATATATGGATTATGGAGTTACTCACCAGGCCGCCATGTTGAAAATGGACACAGAAAGGACAGAAAGGGACTCACATCCACAAGCTCAGATAATGACACACATGACTTCAATATATCTTATACGTAGCAAATAGCTGTTTGCTGACATCTAGTGACCTAGCACCTTTAAACTCCAAGTATGTAACTTTTGCTCAAGGGCAGCCACTCTGGACAGAAGCGGTAATTACAGGGTAATGGCACACTGAATTCCTGTGAAGTTCCCATGATTCTCTTGGGTCACTTGCCTTAAAGACATCATCATTAGGTGACCTGACTGAGAGGGAGTGAAATCAGACCACCAGCAGAAAACAAAAAACACATCTCCTAGTGAGGCAGGGGAAATTGCTGAGTTCTCTCATTTATCCTTACAGTAATAGTGGTAATGGCCCATGTAGCACCTTTAAGTTATGGCTGATGTTATATGATACAGGTGGTGTAGGAACACAAAGCCATTTTCTTTGATCCGGTTACAGAAGCATTGCAGGTTTCTGTCAAAAGCAAACAGAACAGCAATGACCTAAATCCCACATGTTCCTGTATGTTCTCAGAGCTCTGTGAGGTCTGAGGGGTTAAACGAGGTCCTGCTCTACAATGGCCTGCCAAGTTCCCCTCAAGCCTTATGGGAAATTCTATAGCATGTCTGGCTCCTGAACAGGAAACCAAGCCCATGCAGACAGACGAGGGCAAAAGACATATAGGAAGTGTCTCCCCCTGTGAATCCAAATAACTGGCGGGAGACACAGAGAGACTGAGTGTGTGAACTTCTTTACTGCTCTCTATATTGTGTAACTCCATGTCTTCAAATAAATAAAGCGAAAACCATTTTGGAAACAGATGTCTGACACTGCTCATTGTTCATGTAATCAACAGACATGATAGACATCAGTCTACAGTTATTTCCATGCGGCAATCATGTTAGACTGTCTGAAATCCTCAGACAGACTCTTGTGTAAGACAGCATCCAAAGTGAAACTGAGTGTACTCAGACCTTATCAGTGGTGTGTCTGTCTGTGTTCTCCTGCCATTGTAAAGGAAGAAAACACAACACACTTCACAACGATTATAACTGTGATTTGGCCACCATGACTGATTTGAAATATCATAGAGACCCAGCACGTGTGTACAAACTAAAACAGATGGGGGTTTAGGTTTCCGATCTCTTGCCTCTTGCCTTGTCTGAACCTCAGACCAGTCAAAGCTGTGGTGATAATATCACATGTTTTGATCTGCATGACTGAAATCCAGACAAATCTGAGCGTAAGTCTGAAATCTGAGCTGGTAAAAGAGGAAATCTGAACTCTGCAAAAGTCAGTTGTTGCAACTGTGACGCAGGCTCCTTTCAATATGAGTTAGGATTTTATGTACTAAAGTCTTCCTGGCCTAAAGGAACAGACATTCATATTTGTCTCCCAGAGGTGTGAGTCACATGACTTTTGAGTCAGACTTGAGTCACAAATTGGATGACTTTAGACTTGACTTGACAAAATCAAAAGACTTGGAACTCAACTCGGACTTTAACACCAATGACTCCTGACTGCACTTGGACTTGAGCCTTTTGACTTTGACCTCCCCAAAGACTAAAAAGTGTTATTTAAAAAGCATGCCATGAATCAGTTCACTTTTCTGCATTTCCTGAATCAGTTAGATTTAATGTTATTCATCCTATTAACTCCCCAGATTCACTGGGAGAATGACTGGATTCACTGTTGCTGGACAGCATCAATCAAGAAACAGGAGGTAACCGTGAAAAACTAACATTACATAACTGAGCCTCAGTTGTAAAAAATGAAATCTAAGTTAATTTTGTACAAAAACTGGAAGCTGGCCAATGAAACACAAATTTCACTATGCAAAAGTGTGGGTTGGCAATTTCAGACAGAGATGCAACAACTTTCAACTTCTTTTGACATTTGAAGGTGCACAAAGAACAGTTAAGTCAAGGCTAATACTGACATAGCTAGTGAGCTAATGCTTGGCTAATGTTAGCTTAGCAGCTAACTCAAAAGTTTAGGATTTGGGTCTTGAATTAGGAGTTGACGTGTGATTTGATTGCAAAGACTTGAGAATTACTTGTGACTTGCAAAACAATGACTTGGTCCCACCTCTGCTGTCTAGCACTTCTAAAGCATACCAGTTAGAAGTGATGGTGTACGTATTTTGTTTTACCTTCAGGGAGAATCTCAAATCTCTTTCTAACTGTTCCTAGTCGGCACATTAAGGTAAGCTAACAGCTTCCTGGTTGTAGCTTAGTATTTCGTGTGCAGACATGGGCAACAACTCCTTTAAGGTGAAACTTCCTGATGTGAAGTTGAGTTTCTAACACCAATTATTGTAACCATGAACCCAATTTTCAGTTGATTCTGAGCACAGGATTAGATTTAACGTTTTCAATACATATGGCTTACATCTAATGTCAGGGTTAGGCTTCAAAACTAAGGCTAAATTTGAAGTCTGGGGTTTAAACTTTTGCTTGCGACAAATATAAAAGAACAAATTAATGTGTGTGAGTGTTTTTGTGTGTATATTTCAAGGAACTCACCTTTCCCATGCCAGCGTGGGCGTGCCCCATCTTGACCACCACAGGGTAGGTAGGGGTTGTAACCTGCAGAAAAGAACAACATCAGATTATTAGCTGGTATGATAACTTTGGGCCTTCGATAGCTGGGTGGTGGAGTTTGTTTTTTGCTTTCTAGGCTACTAACAGAGTTGTAGGTTAGTTTTTGAATGCACTTTTCCAATTCGTGAAAGGGGCATGTTCAAGTCAAAACTGACTGTTAAGCTGCTCTTTAAACTTAGCTTAGCCATAGCTGATTGCTTTCATGACACTTGAGGGCAAAGCAAGCTGTGAACACAACATTGACACATTATCATTTGATAAAGTTAATATATTAGCAAACAAGTTCGCAAAAAGCTAATTATTTACACATCCAGCAGATGTGCAGCAAAATTAGCATCCATTTCTTCTTCTGGCTCTTCTTTTAGAGAAATATCTTGCTCTTTAGATGCCAATACCAAATGCTGTTTTTTTTGGGGGGGGGTTACCAAGAACAACACCTTCCACATCACACAAAGTAATTTTTATATAGTTATATATATGTTATGCAGTTTAAAAACGTTGATTATTGCAGTTTCAAGGAAAATACTAATGTCTGTGTGTCAGAAAAAAAAACAGGATTCAAATGTGCTTTGAGCCTGCTTTTACCTCATTTAACCTCAAACCTGCAGAATAAAAGCTGGAAGCTGAGGAATTGTTGATGTCAACTGTTCGGAAAAGGATGTCACACTAAGTAGGGACATTGAGAACTGTACTTGGTGCTCTAAATATACAGTAAGACAGACATGTGGTAAATGCCACATTGAGAGACAACCAAAAGTGGAAACATATTTCCTTTGCAACTGATTTGGATGTGTACATGAAGTGTCCAGAACCGTGGCCTTGTAAAAAAAAATACACTGGGTCTTCTGCCATTCCACTGAACTGAAAGCTGCCCAGTTTAGGAGGCCTGAGGTGGAGTCGGAAGAATGTTGGTTTATTACACAAAAGAGCGAGGTTCTGGGAAGCTGGGAGGGAGACCACAGTTCATTGAGAAGGGTTTGGACAAACCGAACAGGCCGCAAACACGCTATTTCTCATAGTTTGTAGACTTGAGGTGGGTGAAACATCAACAGATTACCTCAAACCTCCCTGCGGTTTAAACGCCCCTTGAAATATCTACTGATATGATTGTTAATGGGACGTAATCTACTGCAACAGGGACTTTTCCAGTTTCAAAAGCACTTTCCCCATCTCGTGTAATAGCTCTAAGGAAACAAGTCCAGTGTATGTAAGGGGCTCTTTGGTGTGGTCAACACCAATTACAAAGAAGAATAAACAATACTTTTGTGGTAATTTATTGATGCTTAAATACAAATATTGCGTATACACCCCCTAAGATAATCATCCAAAATTTGCATGGAGCGCTGCACTAAAATAATGCGCTCCTTCAGTGTGGGTTTCAGGTGTACTTTTAGCGTGAGTTCATGCCCAAAGGTCTGCTTCCTGAATCAAACCAATGAGAGAATGATACATTGTTTTAATTTTTCCACCGTGATCGCCTGGCGGGGATCACGCAGTCGCTTCTACATGTGCGTGAGTGAGTACGTGAGCGTGTGCATGATCACTGGACCTACAGCTTGCCCGCAGCAAATCTCAAATACTACTGTACCAGTGAGTCTATTTTTTTTGTGTGTGTACATTCATGACTGTATGCTGAAAGACCTCTGCAATTCAGTTTGAAATCTTGTTCCAGCTCAGGACAACGTATGTGGGGGTCATGTGAATGTTGGCAGGACTTTTCCTGGTTTTTCCGCTGGTTGCATCTGGCAGTTGTGGTGACGTTGTAGTAGGTGCTTCACCATCTGTTGCCTGACGTAAAAAGACACCAGTCACCAAAACAGGACGAGAAAAGGTCTTTTAAGCAATGACATGACACATACAATGGAATGCTTCCGTGATTGGTTCGAGTTCGGTGTTCACATCAACCCAAACAAACTGCACCTGGGGGGTAAGTCTTCCAGGGTTTGGTTTAGCTGGACTAAACAAGGCTGGTATGAGCCTTCCCTTAGACTGATGTGACTGTTGCTAAAGACCATTTCCTCTGAGTGTCCCCTCAGTGTAAACATAGTAACTCAAGAGTTCAGGCCACAGGCACAAGGCCAGGCCATGCATGATATAAGCTCAGACCTGCAAGGAGGAAGGGAACGCCTAAACAGCTGCGATCACTTCATCCAAACCCCTCCCCGACAGTTGACAGGACTGCACATCCTAATGTTCCTGTCAGCTTGTTTTGTGCAGAGCCCTGAACACACATCAAGCTGCTTGAGGGCGTGAGCGTTGCGTCTGTTGACAGGTTCTGACAGTACAGGCCTGGCCGACACGCTGCCAAGATAAAGTGTACTCTAATTGGTTCCATTATCACTTCACAAGTGCCAGAATACAGAAAGGTGAGACTGTACTAAGAAGTCCACTTTGTAATCCACTCTCAAAAGTACTATACTGTATATATGAAACATTTAGTGGTGTACAATAAGAATATTTCACATTTTAACAATCAACAACAATCTTACTGCTGGAACTTATACAAACCAAATCAGTATTATGATATTGGTAGTCACAAATAGAATTTGAGTCTGATAGTAACACATTTCCTATAGGCACCTATAGGCAATGCCCCCTCTAGGTGTTAACGATCACACAGTGGTTTAATACCTGAACTCCCAAGCCAGTCAGTCAGAACTGAAGAAGCCTCTTGGATGAGAGGCGAAACGTCTTCAAGAACTCTATGAAGTCCAGTTGCCTACAACAAACCTTGCTATGAATACCATGACCTGGATGACTGAGAACCTTCACAGACACATTTCCTATAGGTTTTTGTCTGTACTTACACTGGGATAAAATGAAACAATGACAACAAGAATAAGTTACCAGAACTCACTGTATTTATCTTTTTGGAGATTATAACTTGAAACTTGTCAAACTTTTAAGGGTGTTTTGACAAGGCTGGGCTACTGACCAGGCAAAGTGTGCAACCGCCCTGAGATCCGAGGTCTTCAGGAGCCCTGACAAGCTCCAGCTTTACTTTGTGTTGGTTTGAGCTAATTTAATTGAAAATTGTTTGGGAGTATGCTCATAGTTTCCATAATCTACTTTTGTGACTGTAACTACTTCAGTTATGTGCTTACATATTGCCAGCCTATTCTCTTCAGTCTGCGACTTTGAAACTGCGTGCAGTGCAAACGCCGAGTCTTCCCATTAAACAAATGTTAGGTGATGTAGTATAAAGAGTGACAAAGTCTGCCTATGGAGGAGATGGAGTGGTTGGATGGGTCTAACAAATACAGGTCCAGGTTGTAGCATAAGGCAACGAAGCATAAGATAACATAAGGGAACGTAACATAATTCAAGGTAACGTAAGGTAACATAAGGTAGCATGACGCAACATAACGTAACAAACTTATTTTAACCCTGACCATGATTTTTTCTCAAACCTAACCAAGTAGCTTTTTGCCTAAACTGAACCAAAGTATGATTTTTTTTTGCAACGTTAACTTTGGTTTACTTTTATTACCATGACAACAGAGGTCACCTGAGTATGGATCTGTTCTCCACAGAATTTAATAGGAAAGATTGGCATGTTATTTGTCTGCAGATTGAAGAGACCAGCTTAACATTGCATATCCTCAAAAATTGCATTTAATGAAATTACTACACAGCAAGTCTGGAGTCAGGTGGTATTTGGGAATAGAAAAACTAGACTCTGAGTAACAGAGGCTAAATGGGGCCCACCAGCCCATTTTTGATACCTGAGGGGAAAAAAATCTGTTGATGTCTTTGAGTCCCCGACTTCAAACAGGCATTGACAGTAAAGGATGTGCAACAATTAAAGCGATACTCGCAATTTAGCATTGAACGTCCATAAGTTGGTGGATTTGACAGATTGTGTATAAAAACCCATGACTTTTACAGAGTAATCCACCTGTTTGGCACATAAACTCTTATAAACTCTTATTATTAGTAGGACGTTAGTTGGTTTATTGCTTATGACAAAATGAGATCATTGTGTATATGTTTTTGTGTTTTACAAACAGTAGATGACATCAGGCCAGTCAGAACAGCTGTCTCGTGCGTGCGTCACATGACGATAAGATGCCAGAGGTTTAGCGAGTATCTGAGAAGAGCGCAGCAGCAACACAGTGTCTGTCTGTGCTGGAGAGAAATGTTTTGGGAGGGAAGAGGCCATAGCCACCCACTCTGTCTGGGCATGTTCCTTCCAGTCATTCCCATCAGTGTGGCAATGACGGCAGACGCTGAACATGTTGGGGAGAGACGACCACATCCTCCGCCCCTGATGAAACCGGAGCATCAGACGGAGACGTGTGCTCACTGTTGTTTTCTGATGGTCTGACAAACCACAAAAAATGTACTGTCACTGATATTACAATATCACAGAGGGAGACTGCGGTCCAAGAACATTTACATCAATTCTATCACATGTAAGCTATAATCTACATCTTTTGACATTTATTGACACCATATGAGCCAGACAGTCTGCAGGTTCACTCTGGCTGCATAGTGACTGTATTAAAGCCAGATCCCACCAGAAAAACAGCAGAAGTTATCATTCAGAAGTCTGCGGTCCTTCCTCCTTCACAGAGGCAATAATTAGATAAATTAACATCCTGTAGTAAACCTGAAAAGAAACCAGTTTTGAAACCTGTCAGGCCTAACATATAAAAAATATGGGTCTCTTTTCTGGCCTTACTACCATCATTACACCACCAAGTGAATTACTGTGGAAACTTGTCCTCTGTGCTCCCATTGTCTACTTAATGTTGTAATACATACTTATTAACAACAATTATTAAAATTATTATTAAAAACTGATAGATTTTTTTTTCTGTTTTTGTGAGTGGAACTGAGTACTTTGTTTCTTTGATTGTCTTTCTTATGTGTATTTGTTTATGGAAAAATAGCTATTTTTATTTATTTTAGTTAGCAAAAACATATTAAAAAAGAGAAATATGTGGTTCGAAGAGCTTGGTGACACTTGGTGAACTGGTAAACTACTGCATCTAGCAAGCTAACCGCTAATACCCTTGCAAGCCAGGTACATGCTAGACACAATAGCTCTCCAAGCTTCTTTCTGTTTTGTCCATACTATGCCATTCAGTCCTCACTGACATTTTGTTCTACATCATTTATTTCAGCAAAGAGTCTTTGAAGAGGTATAGCAGCTCTCTGAGCTAGTAAACTTGCTGGCTGTCAGTTAGCAAGCTTGTTAGCTTGAATGCTTTATGTTGACCTGATGGTGTTAAATGGTTATGTTGACCTGCCCGGTATCAGGAAATTAGTGAACATTTTAAGGAAGTGGTTACTTTTATGCAAACCATTAACTTTTCTTAATCCTTAACGTGTAGTTGTGGTGCCTAAATCAAACCAAATGGAGATTGTCACCTGAATGTTTCTCAGCAATCTCTATTTTGACGGCGGAATAAGAACAATAATGGATAACACATTAATTTGAAGTTTGAATGTCATAAAAAAAAAAAAGGATAATGTGTGTGCATGTTGTGACTGTAATAGATTAAATTTTGTGTCTATTTCACAAACTTTGTGTCTATTGCCTGGCCTTTATTTTTTTTACATTTAGTAACTTTTATTTGGAATTTGCAATTTGCATAACTTATTCTTTTATTTTGCTTTGTATATTCCTCTGTTGGTGCATCCAGTAGAGCAGAGTTAGAAAACATCATGTGTCACTGGTGTGAACTGTGCCTGGAAGCCTTCCCTCAGACATAAGGGAGGCTACTTTATGGGAAACCTCTTTATTTTACAGTGATTGATATTCTTTACAAGATTGTTCAACAAAACAAGTTTCCATCCTTAAAAAAAAAGCCCTGGTGGCCATCAGCGCCAGTGAGCTCTAAGATGTGGAAATTCTGGTTTCGAACTTCAGCTTTCAGCTTCATCCCAGCTGCATGCAGGCGCACCGCTCGGCCTTTTGTTCCCAGCAGAAGTCTGTAAAAGGCATCCAGTGTGGTAAAGACGTTAAGAAGAAGTCACATGCTAAAAAAGCTAATTATATGGTGGGTGATTTTACCGGTCTAGGTTTTATTTCGTAACACACAGGCTCCCTTCATTTACAGTAAATGTGCCAGACGACCAAGCCTGGCACATGATGGAAATACTTCAGGGAAGCCCCTCCATCCACCCACACACACCTCCCGACACACCCTCTGACTTTATATGCAAAGCTTGTTGTAAGTGAGTCACATGGGACTGTCGCTCAGGTCGGTGTCTGAGGTGAATCATGCTTCCCTGACTCCAAAACACCTCCATGTGACATTCCAATCCCAAAAACTTTCATTTACAGAGAACTGGAAGTTTCCACATGCCACTGTGCACGTTTTAAATGCAAGGGGACCATTATAAGGACTGTGTCCATTATGGACATATTTTGTAGGGTCCAAACAAGGTGCATTTTTAACTCTTGAAATATTAGGACCAATCACTGCTAAATATGTCCCAACCAGCTGACAAAACAATGACCACGAGTTCCATTTAGCAGCTGTTCTGGCGCTTTTTATCATATCAAACCTCTGCAGATAAGAGAAGTCCTTAAAGTGCTCTGGGCATCTTCTGAGGAAGAATGTGTGATAAGCTAAAAAGCTCCAGAACAGCCAGTAAATGGAACTTGTGGTGAGGTTGTTCTGTCAACGACTGTTCCAAGGTCAATCCTTAGCTATCTCTATCTCAAATATCTACTATTATAAACTGGATGAAAAGTGATCAGATCTCGATTTGTTCATTATTTGGAAATATATTCAGAAACTCTAATGTAGATATTAAGCTGTTTAACTGCCAAAACAAAGCATTATGGGAACATTCAGCTTTGGGATTTTTTAAAGTGGCTTTAAACTCTATAATCAGCTCCAATACCAACAACATTACATAAGATTAAGATTAAGATGAGTATGGCTTTAACCTAAAGCAGCATTCATTGATTTTTTTTGGCTGCTTTGGCCAACCTATGACTACAGCTTTGGATATCATCCCAGTATAAAGTTCTTATAGCAAAACTTGTTCACAAAAAGTTGCCTACTCACATATCTAGCAGACACATAGAATCGTTAACATTCATATGGAATTTCTCATTACTTCACAAATGTAAGTTTAATATTCATATATATCCATCCATCCATCTTCAACCGCTTATCTGAAATTGGGTTGCGGAGGTAACAGTTCCAGCAGACGACCCCAGACATCCCTTTCCCTGGCTGTCCACCAACTCCTGATGGAAATATCTATCTCTTTAGGTAAATACTAACTTAACTCTGCTGTTAGGTGCTGGCAAAGTAGCTGATCAGGTTTATTTAAGTTGCCCGGAAATGGGTGACTGTGCCCCAAAACATTTAAAAAATATATTTTTCGGGCTTTTATGCCTTTAATTGATTGGACAACTGAAGATCTGACAGGAAATGGGGAGAGAGAATATGGGAATGACACACAGCAAATGGCCTCAGAAAGGAGTCGAACCCATAGCCGCTGCAGAGGACTCACAATCTCTCTACACGCCTCAAGTGCCCCAAAACCAAGACAAAAAGCCATAAGGCTCTGAAATGCTATGTAGTACTGAGAGGAATTGCAGGGTTCGAAAAAAATCTATGTGAGTTACTGGTTGGAACCCCCCTCAAACTACAGATAGCCATTTGATCCACTGTTCAAAATATTGATTAGTGCCCCTTTAAAAGAACTGTGACCTTCAACTGCTACAGACAAAAAGTAGACCTTGTACTTGGGTTGTTCCGATACCGATACCAGAATTAGTAACCTAAAATGCTGGGTTACGTATCAGCAAGAACGCAAGTAGATGCAGTGATGTGATATCACGTAATTTATTAGCCCTGCTACTTCCCAGGGTTGGTGGTATACCTACTGGCATCAGAGTTTTACTCTGTATCACCGGACATGCAAAGTTCAGGTATCAGAAAGAAACAAATAGTATTGGAACATCTGTAGTTATAACAACACTGTCCAAACTAACTTCTTCTACACCAGCTGTTAGCATAACAAATACAGTCACACTGTCGTAAATAGGAAGGGAATAAATGAAACTTGTATGTCTAAAGTAAGAGTACTTGCCTGACATTTCAGCCCACCCTAAAAATGATGTTTATTTCCAACTCAATTAATATAGTAAAGTAAAATAATGTAAAACTCCACTCCTCTCAAGTATTGAACACTCAGCCAAGCGAAACTGGGTCAAACACACCTTATCCAATGAAAAGTGCGTAGAAAGCAGTGCAGAGCTTCAGTGGCTGAACAGGAGGAGTTGAATCATTCTTTGGGGGCACATGCATTATCCAACAAAACACATGGTGCATCCATCCTGCATTTATGATCTCTTAATTTTTATTATGGCCACTCAAACCTGCCACATCAAGGAGTAGACATGAGGCACGATGGTTTGGGCAGACGACGAGAGCAGGGGGACCCCCGACCCAGAATCCTTTTCAAGGGTCTGACCGCAGTGGGACCAAAGGCGGCCTGCCCACATCAAACCCGGTCTGCGGATTAAGTGAGCCTCAAGAGACCAATAATGTTTATCGTGCAAGTCCCAGCTAAGTTACTGACTGAATTCATACACCTGACAGAAATGGATTCAGCTCTCTTTGAAAGGGTTCATGTTAAAATTTGAGTCGTTTCAGATGAATTCAGGAGTTTGGAAAATACAAACTGGATAGGTGGGCACTGGATTTAAAGAAAAATCCTTACTTTATACTGTGATGATGCGTATAACAGCTTAGTGCAACGTGCAGATGAGCTTTTTCAACTCAAATCAACCAGTGGAGACGTCTCATTTCAACTGACTTAACATATATAGAGCAACAAAGCTGGAGAATCAAAGGAGGGTAACCATATCATGGTTACAAGCACCAATTTAGTTCTTTCATTCACAGCTCAGCCTACAAAATATTAAGATTCAATCATTTTGTTTTTGTCCTTTCCACCAAAACATATTTTGGTTAAGCAAACTAGATAAAATATGTCTAATAGTGGTCTAGAGGTGCTGGTAGGTGGATTTTGCCATTAGACAGACAAAGGTTAGCTGTTTCCCCATTTCAGTCTTTATGCTATGCTACGCTAAGCTAAACAACTGCTGGCTTCAGCTTCATATTTAGACATGAGAGTCTTCCCATCAAATTCTGAGCAAGAAGGCAAATATGCAAACTCTTCTCACAAATCTCCCACACTGCTCCCAAAATATTGTAAACTTTCTCATATCTTTTGCTGCTCATATCAACATGTGGTCTGATATGAATTATATTTGATATTGTCTTGTTTGTTGTGTTTGTTGTATTTTTTTTTTAATGAAAACTTACAAAAGGTATTGATTTTGAACTTGTGTATAAGTTGAACTGAGGCGAGTTTCAAGTCAACAAAACAGCAGCAGGCTCGATTTGTCAGACCCTAAAACTTGGAAACTAATTTTACAGATGTTCCCAAACTACAAGTGACATAAGCATGACACATACAGTAGTTCCTGGATACACACAACAGACATTTACAAGTTGTCATGGTAAACCCCCACGTGGGCTAACATCCACCCAAAACTGCAACAAACAGTAGATGCCTTTTGTGTTAGTGTGTGTACAGTAAAGGCCATCTAATGGAGCATGGTAATTATTATTGTGGAATTTAAGCTCATCTGGCTCGCATTAGGGTCCCTCCTGGTGTATTTCCATAAGGGAGACAGCTGTCTGGGAAACACAACTTATTCCTGAGGATGGAAGTTTCCAGGGCGGATGCTCCGCGACAATACTTAGGGTGCTGAAGGAGAAGTGACGGAGCTGGTTGGTGGCGTCTTTTGGCGGTCAAGCCACCTGCTTTATCATCACAACTTGCTAAAAGATTGTGAGAGGAAGAAATGTAGAGTACAGTATCACGCTTTATCTCCAATGATGACTGTGACTTTACTCAACCACAATATAGTGTAAATACAACACCACAGTGACTTACTGTGTTGGCTTTTAAGACTAAAAACAACAGCAATTAACTTAGAATTAACTTAGATTTATATTTAAAAAAGCACCCATCTGTACAGTATGTTTTGCTGAGTATGTTTTCCATTACAGGCTGAGTCAGTGTCAAATCACCATAGCAACAGCTGCATATCACTAAAGATGTCACCAAAACCAAGAGCAAGAATACTGTTGATTGTTAAGAGGAAGTTGCCATGACTGTCTTTCTCATTCTGGAGGTTTCATTCAAGTACATAGTGTTAAAAAAAAAATCTGGCAGAATCTACTTATTAAATCAAAACTGAAATCAACAAATAGCAGCACGTTCTGCCAACAACCTTAATATACTGCATAAATATTAAATATTAGGTTAGTGTTTGATGCTGCGCCCAGAAAGCATTGCTTGGCTCTTTAAATGCGCAATTAATTTAGACATTATTATGTTTTAGCCAGGGTAGCAGCTTGGATGGCAATGCTGGTTAGTAGGTTGGTCCGCCACCATATGTCAACAACTTCTACATGAATTGGCGTGGAATTTGGTGTAGCCATTCACAGTCCCATGAGGATAAATCTCACTTTCTCTGGTGATCCTCCTTTCCTCTAAGACCATCCATCCATCCATCCATCCATCCTTTTCACGCAAAAGTGCAGCAGTTTTCATCTGGCGCCACCATGAAACCAAGAATTATTATTTGTCCGATACTTTTGTTAAAGACCAAATATCAACAAACCAATTACATTCCCATCAGACTCAGATGTACTTTGTGTTTGGTGCCAACTAGCAAATGTTGCATACTAAAACTCTAAGCTTAGATGGTGAACAGGTCAACATTATAGTGACTATGTTTACGTTGTCGAATTCTTTCCTTCACAATCGCCAGGTTTCCTCCCAAATGTATTAAAAGTTTAAAGTGAAAGCTGATTCATTAAGATTAGTGGCCAGTCAGAAAACCATTGCGGAAGAGGGTGCAACAAAAGATTGCAAGGATGAACAGGATGGAAACGCGACATTTCTGTAAGTTTCATGTATTAATGCGAGATAGGTTCCATCAGATCTGTGCGGAGCAATCTTGGATGTATTATAGAGCTGTGGAAACGATGAGGAGACTGTCAGAGTGGAAACAGCTGATCAGTCATACGGGCTAAATGTTCGCTATAATTCTTGTGGTTCCTATGCGGTATCTCCGTAGCCATTATAATCCCGATGTATAGTTAATTTTTTGAGGAGACACTCATTAGTTATGTGGCTCAGTGTTCATTTTGTCAGAAAAAAAAATCATTTGACATCCTTTTATGAATAGGTAAATAAAAAAACAACAAAATTACTGTGTAACCTCTGTTCACGACGCCCTGGTGAATAAAGACGAGACAAAATAGTTGGTTCTGTTCAGGTAGAAAATCTCAGTCAGATCACAGTAATTGACCACCTCAAAGGAGCTTAAAAAGTGAGATCCTCATCTTCACTAACCGCCTGACAGCTGGAAAGAAAAAAATGAGGAGAGATGACCTGATGACACTTTTCTCTTATATTTAAACCGAAAAAAAAAATAAAAAATACTGATTGCACCTTTCCCACTTAAGACGGAGCACCTTGTGGATTAAAGTTGTGGGGAAAAAAACACAAAAGACACCTGAAAACACACCATCCTGCAGCGTCTGTTAAGGAAAATATCAGTTAAGTAAGTTAATTGATTTGATATTTTTCATATTCCTATGTTAATTCCTTTTTAGGATTAAATGTAATGTAAGTATAAAAATTAGATGTGCATTCAGGGTGCACAGTAAACATCTACTCCTTCTACTGTACAAGGAGATTAATGATTTCTTATGACTCATAAACGATGAACATTCAACATATTTCAGTTTTAATTTTAGCTCCTTAGAATAGAGGCGATGTTTCCCAGATAACTACCTTAACGGCACAGTTTAAACAGTGTTACTGCTGATTTATTAAACGCATAGTTCAACTGAGTGAAACATGATGCCGAATTTAGCAGAAGCACCTCAGTAATATGTGAAACGTCTATTTTATCAGGTAATAAACATCATCATATTCTGATAAGCAATAATGACTTATGCACTTATTCTTATAAAAGAAACAAAGAATGTGTCAGTAACACATAGATAACTAAACACTGTTTAAGATCTGCTTACTTCTCATTGGAACTGTTTTTACAGCCAGAATAAATATCCTTCAGTAAAATCCATTACAGTATCATGAAACTGCCTGAGAAATTTATGACTAAATTTAAAACTGAGTTCCACTGGCCAAATCTTGACTAAACAAAACACAGACAAAATCCTAAATGTGACTTTAACCAACTAAAATTTTCAGTAAGTGACTAAGAAGTTTTAAATTGTCCTGTAAATCCCCCTTTATGCCGTCTTCATAAATATTCTGACAAAAAGTCGCTTGTAAGATCTGCCTGATCTCAGGGCTGGTTAATGTTACAGATGGTTAACCAATATCATTTAATAAGAGAACACTGCCACTACTTGAGTCCAGTACATTCACTTTAAATAAACACAGATTTGTTTGAAAGTCAGTGTTAAGTACATGTCCAGACTGCACTAAAGCAGAGCTATTTCAGTCCAGCTTCTCTGCGGTTGTGTGTAATAGGGACCTGGACAGGCCTTATTAGCGCTAATCAATTCACTAACCTACATTCCTGCTTCAGAAGAAAAAGGACAGACGGGCCTCGGGCGAGCCAATCCTGCAAAAACCATCAACGCTGTGCCACATTCCTCTCCGTCTAAAAAGGAAAAGTGATGTTTCTTTCCCATTTTCCAGGGGCTCCGGCAGTATTAGGTCTCGGAAAAGGCTGAGCAGAAATGAGGTGTCCGTGTGCAGTTCTGGCTTCCCTGTCCCGTGATCCGAGGACTGAATGGAATCATTCACTCAATGCCTTCTGCTCAGTGATGCTGGCAAAAACAATCACCGATCCAAACCTGCATCTGTGAGCTACGTGACATAAGTGTATGTAAACAGGCAGGGAGTAAATTTAATATTTGTGATAGTTCCAATAACATGTTTCTCTACAGGCCAGTCACACACACAAAGGTCAGAGGTCAGGGCAAGGGTGGGTAATTTATGCCACGGTTGGTAGGAACAATAAACATGTCCAACTGGAGCTATGATGGGGGGCTTAAGTAATATAGCTAATATAGCTAGAATGAATTAATATAGCCACAATAGAATAATATAGTTATGTGCACATTAATAAGAGAATTAGAGCATTTGAAAGTAATGCAAACTTTACTTTCCTGAGTAACTAATTACTTTTATAAGCAGTAATTAGTGAAGTAATTCAAGGGCAGAATATGTGATGGAGTTGGCAGTTCAGTGTGCTGAAAAGAAAAAGGTACTGAATGAATTCTGTGCTGATATTGGGACCACTTAACAGGGTACACTGGTACCAGTAAATAGTAGTTGTAACTACTTCTAATTTCAGTAACTTGCCCAATACTGGGCTCCTGCCCGAAGTGCAAGAGGAGACGGAGGGATGCTGTGCTGCTGCCAGAGGAGTGCTGACTAAGATTACCACATGAACGGGAATAAATTATAAAATAATAGATTTGTATTTATTTCTCACTTTCCGCCTAATGATCTGAAAATGACATGAGATTTGTCGTTAGTTACTTTAATTCATACATTCAATATTTTGGCGGTAAAAAGAGACCACATGGCCAAACCAATGTGAGGCAAAATAAGGGGGAGCACAAAATATTTCAAAACCTGAAAACGCATCATTTTAGACACCAACAGACAACAGTGGTTATATTTAAATGTTTTGATCACGTCTTGATCATACTGACACGTCCCTACCGTCCCTCACCACTTCTACGCCCTTTGCTCAGGGTCACACGGTTCTTGACCTGCATTAAAGCTGTGCAACAATTCAGTTGCCATCTATGCAGTCTTTCCTTAAATAATTCCTTCCAGGACTCCGTCCCACCCCAATATCCTGTTCCCATAGAAAATACATTAAATGAAGGAAGCTGGATGCTCTAAATATGCAGCTTCATTGTAATACTCAGGATACAAAGCAGATGTTGGAGTCTGGATTCGATGGCACAGGCAGAGTGCTTTAACTACCGTTGCACTGGGCTTTACTCAGTGGTTTGCCACAGTTTCATGCAACATTGTCAAGAAAATTACAGCTTGCCAAAGCTTAAATTAAGTCCCACAAAGTTAGTGTCAAGTTATTTTCAAAAGCAACAACGGGCAGGGTGGGAAGTCAAACTGTTCAACAGCAAATTCATTCAGTTTATTTCACCTGTAAAACCATCTGATGTAGATCCAGGGGTTAAAACCATTCATTCTCATCAGAGCTTGTGCCAAAACCACAGCCGAGGATATTTAAATAGTGTAACATGTTTATATGTTTAGAACAGAAACACTGCATGAGTTGAAAGCATGGATAGCACTTTAAAACCCTTAAGCTGGGCCATACACTGTACAATTTGAGCCCATTTCTGACCTGATTTTTGGGCCGTATGACTCATTTTAGAATTGTACCGAATTTCCAATACATCTGCCGGCATTTGCCGTG
>JAJHUR010073737.1:0-18241 GCA_027495735.1 Lutjanus campechanus
TCAGTATGTTGAAGGCATTTCTTCATCAAAGGACACACGATGTAGATATGTTGGATTTTAGTGTGTTTCTCCATGCATCTCCCATAGACAATAGAACTGGCACCAAAGTCAAGCAGAGCATAGAATGTTCTTTAGTGATGCAATGACCCTTCCTAATTTTTTAGTTTCCTTGTGTGAAACGTGTGTGATTGGATATATGCATTTTTATATTTAGGCTATTCTGGCTAATTTGCGGTCAGCATATTTTAGTTTGCAATAAAACGTTTTTGAAGCAACCTAAAATTTGCTTCAGTGCTCATGGGTTGTAATTAGTGCCCTTGACCTCATGTGGTCCAAGACAACATGCAAGCAGAAACAGACACACAATCAGCACACAGTATATGGCCAAAACTGACTTACAGGTAAGGTTGTTTGACTAACTGGTTAACATAAATGTTATTGTAATATATCAGCTGTAACTAAATGAAACAACACAATCAAATGAACTGTGAAAACGGTTAAATACTGAATTCAGATGAACTAATAGCTCGCACTTGACCCTCATAAAGTCATTTTCATTCTTATCCAGGTGCATTAGCTCATATTGTGAATTTTTCATCACCCACAACAGATCTCAACCTAAATCAATTAGTTCGGAATAATAAAATCAAAATGGATAAAACAAAACAAAACAAAACAATCATTATCTCCGTCTCCCACATGTCTTATCATCAACCGTTGAGCCTGGAGCTGTCCGTGGTGCTGAACGCCATTATTACCATCATCGAGCCCTCAGCCCAGCAGGAAAACACACAGACGTAATGTGTGACGCCAGTCTGAAAACAGACCTCATCCATTCGTCCTCCCAACCCCCCAAGAGACGCAAATAGACACACAGCACAGCACGCTTTTCTATTCAACTGTAAAAAAAAAACAAAAAACAAAGGCGGATTTCGCATCAAAGCATTTGGACTAAATCATTTCATCTGACGTCTTTAACCACCTGAAAAATGTGATCTTCAAGCATGACACCTGCAGGTACAAGATCAGTGTTGAAGTTTTATTTCATTTGATTAGGTTACCAAACCCCCAAAGCGCTTATAAATTAACAGAAAAACCAACGAGTCAGGTGAAAGGTGACAGCACAAGTTCAAAACAACATTTTTCCGACGTTTTCCCCCACATGAATGCTACTTCCAGATGTGCAAGATGATGCCGTGTGCAAGGATGACACCGTTCTATCCTGAAAATATGATCTGCCGATATGTTATTTACAAAATCAGCAATCTAGTTGAGCTTCTATAATTCCAGAATTAGTCATAAAATCATTAAAATGCCGATTTACCTGTCATTAGCAGCTCGGAGAGTGATCACTCGCTGCTGTTCCCTCAGCCGGGTCCCATCACTCTACACTCACCTCTCTCTCTCTCTCTCTCTCTCTCTCTCTCGCTCTCTCTCTCGCTCTCTCTCTCTCGCGTCGATGATTCAGATTTTCACGCTGACTACTGCGCATGCGTCACAGCCATGACAAAATATGATTCAATGACGAATATAAATAACCACGCAGGAGGATAAGACATTCATTCAAGATTCAACATTCATTCCCTGATGGATTCATAGATAGATAGATAGATAGATAGATAGATAGATAGCACTGTCTTAGCAATTTTTTGCATTTTGGACCTTGGTCCATCAGAAATGTTGTTTCATGTCACTGTGTACCACATTTCCTCATCATAGACATAGATTTACTGACTGACCCAACAAGGTAGACTAGAACACAGGGCAGAAACACGTATCGCCTGTAAGGGGAACTGATAATGACAGGGGACAGGCACAGCCATATAATGTATATGTCTCTACTATATCATACTATATCATTTACAAAACTAAAATGTACATGTGCACACATGTGCATACATATATGCCTTCAGTGTAAACCACATGTAGGCCTACATGTTGGAACACAAATACTAAATGACACGGTCAGTTTCATAGGTCTTATTGGCAACACAATTACGATATTGAAGGCAGTTATAAAGAATGAAATTAACATTACTATTGTTGATTTCATCATTTGGAATAGTTAATAAAATCAAATAGAAAATGAAGTAAATAAATGAAATAAAATATACAGTGCGGTCACTATCTCAAAATACAGTACACTGCACATAAACGCTGGCTTAAATGAAGACCTACAGAGAAACAATGTGACGGTGGAGGAAAGGCATTTGAGTCATTCATCAAAATCCCCAGCAGGTACACAATAATGCAAAGCACACACACGCACACAGACATACACACAGAATTCTAGTCACATTCCAGGGCAGGGGCTATTTTTAGCACTGTTAGTGACGTACGCTGTTGAAGGAAGTGTTAGTCACCATCTCAGTGCTCCTTTGAGGAAGGTATGATGACCTGAAGAGACAAACTGCATCACGACACAGATACGAAATCTCTGATCAATAAAAAATGAGAAGGAGCCGGCTGTTCAGTCAAGCTCGTTTTCATGATTTATTCAGTCAGAGTCAGCACGTCAACATGAGAGAAACTTTGCAGGTTTTTAGGCTTTGTCTCAAGCTGACTTCTGGGCAACATCCCTGTGTTCCTTACTGTAAAAACATAACATAATGAGCATTTCTTTTATGCTGAGCACCACTGAGGTGGGATCAAGTCATTGTTTTACAAGTCACAAGTAACTCTCAAGTCTCAAGTCAAGTCACAAGTCAAGACATTAACAGCTGATCCACCTTAGAGCATCCAGTGGAACAACAACTTAATTTTGAAGTTAAATTTTTTGGGCTTGTCAGGAGGTATCGAGTATTTTCAAGTCAAAAAGCTCAAGTCCAAGTTTTTTTTGTTTGTTTTTTTTTGGTCAAGTCTGGAATCACCAAGTCATATGACTTGAGTCCACACCTCTGATACATGTTCTCATGTTTATTTAATGTAAACATTGAAAGGTTGGTATTCACTTCTCTATACCGCCCAAAAGAATGTAATGCAGGAACTGACTTTAAAAAAAAGTTGACTTCTTTTGTTTCTGGCTTTGGAATTTAATTTAAGTCATGCAAATATTCCTTGGATCAATAACCACTCCCATTACTATCCCTTCTTTGAGGCTGATCAAATGTGTCAGCTAAAATGACTCCTACCCCTACAGTACTCCTTCTACACTTTGGCAATATCAATCGACAATTAATTTTCAATGATTGTTTAGAGACAGGAATAAATTACACTGGATTGCAGATCTGGTACTTAAAATTTAGACTCAGGAGGCAAAACAGGTGTCTTTCCTTGGTCAAAAGGCAGAATTTCAGTCAGCAGTGAAAGAGCAGTCACCTCAGGCAAACAATATTCAGAGGGCTAATGCAGGCAGGCAGTGTACAATAAAGACTAGACCACTGAGGCAACAAATTGGCTAAAACTGAGTGACAGCTACACAGAGGCTGATGATGAATGGGAAGCTGGTCGGTGACTGAGCCAGATGATGAGCTGGAGCATGAAACTCAAGATTGACAGCTGGTTGGCAGATGTTGAAGGCATGTCTCTGTTAGCAGGCAGATCAGAAGAGGCTAGTATGCACAAAACATTAGCTGAACTAGAGGCGGTAAAGGGAGACGAGGAGGTCGGAGCAGCCGTCACCATGACAATGATCTTGGAGATATTTCTAAGGTGAAGAGATTCTGTTAGCATCTCATCTCAGAGGAAAGGCTGCTTGCTTTGGGCTTCAAAGAAGCATTTCAGCTTGCTGTGTGACAGGTGTTCTCCACATACACTCGGGATTAAACAAAAATTATGTCAAATGACAAAATATTACATATTTTTATGTAAATTAAAGATGAGAAGAATTGTCTGACATGGTTTCTCAATGATAAGACATGATTTATTTAATGTCTTATGTATTTGTAAATTTTATTATGTATTTATGCACTTTTTAATACAGGAAACTGAATTTACTGTATTTTACTGTATATATACTATTATAGCTTTGGCTTTGGATAGTCTTGACATAATAAGTCAAGACTATCATTTTATAATACAGTTAGACTAATGCCATTGATGAGTGTTCAGTGACAATGCATCTCTCTTTATTTGCAATGACTCCAGTGATGCATAAATATATGTTTTACTGCCTGAGAGCCACATACAGATGATGTGAAGGACTAGAGACGCATCTAAGGTGCATCCTAGCCTTTTGCCTGATGTATGTCATAGGCCTAGACCCTCCATATGATCTCTACAAAATAAAAGTCCAACTAGTACAGTGTGATACTTGTAGATGTAACCTCTTTGCCACCAATAGTTTGATTGGAAACAGTAATTTCATTTCATACGTTTTTCTCAGTAACCATAACAAGATGACCATTAAATTTATGTTGTTTTTAATTACATGTAACTGGTTACATGTAACTAGCAATTGTTGACTTGCGGCCCCTCTCAGATGATTTAGAGGAAGGAGGAGTCAACAGTTGGTATAGGCTATAGGTTATATATAGTTTTTTCAAGGTTTTTCAAAAATTGTGAATCACCACAACAATAAGATTTCCTTGAGCATACAGTCACATATGTTCACACAAAATTTTAGGCTGAATATGCAAAATAAGCTGCAGACAAATTCCAGCTTGGTAGTCACTTACACATGAAAACACATGACCAATCGAATGATCTGTGCCAGGCATAATAACAATGACCAGTACATTGCACAATACAGATTTCCTAAAAGCAAACCCTATATCTCTCATTTTGGACTGGTGTTAAATCAGAATAAGCCTATTTGACACAAGAGCCTTCAAAAAATTTTAAAGCTGTGGTATTATATATTTTTTTTTCTTTAGTGGTTTCATAGTGTATTTTTAGACATCACAACCTAGAATACCTCTCACCACAGCCACTTACTGTCACTAACAATTGCAGACACATTGCATGCATTCCTGTGCTCAGTTACACAAAAAAGTGCACATTCACACACACCAATAATATAACTTACCTTTTACAGCTATTTGTGTGTGGGCTTTTTTTTTTTTTTTTAGCCAAACCCATTCAAAGTATTTGAAAATGTGTTCATGTGTGTGCCTGTTAGAATTGCCCTCTGGTCAGCGAACCTATTGTAACTTTACAGTCCTATTTTCTAGGATAAATTAGATACAAGGAAGAACAAGAATTTGGTTGGGAAGGGAGGAACATGTCTCTACTAATGTCCAGTGATTATTGAATTGCTACTGCCTACCTTGCTAGGGGTCTTATTACCCACCAAAATATATATGAATATACATTAGAAGTTAAATTACTGAAACTTGCCACTTTTTGGGTAAATGTAACTGTGCCCCTTCATGCACACATGTGGGTACCTGTTGCCAACTTGATGACTTTCCGGACCCTCCTAGTGACTTAATTTGTGAAAACTGACTAGTAAATCTAGCAGATTATTTAGACCATCAGGAGGAAAGTGAAAAATGGACAAAAATTTATTATATTGTAATTTATTACAATAGATTTAGCTAGCTCCAGCTGGGAGATGCACATGTATTGTCCCTCACAACAGTCACATGAAATATCCGTCCTTGATTAGATGCAATAAAGTATGAGAAACTGAAGCTATTTAAATAATCGATTAATTAAATAATAGGTGAGTTCAAATTTATGTACTATTAGTTAACAAAATAATCCTGCTGCCACATCATAAAATATCCTGTGCGCGTTTTATCACATTGCAGCAAACTAATTCACTTTTGTTTGGAAGAAAATGTTCTGTCATCTCTTTCTCTCTCTCTCTCACTCTGTGTACAAGCTGAGCATCTCGGAGTGGAGAGAGGCGGTTTCTATGGCGACGTGAAAAGGTCACCTTCAGGAAGTTCTCTGTGAGCGTGTGCAGAATGCCAGTTGGATAATCAGGCTTCCTGTAATGACTGATAACAGACCACAGCTCATTAGAGAGAAAGAGGGAGATGGGGTGGGGGAATCGTCGAGATTATTAGTCACATGGCAAAGAAACAATAGAACATTTATACTAATGGTATGCCACAGTGTGTATATCTCTTATGGGAATGTGTCGGGCTCACAGGTTGTTCAGAGATGCTAATCCCACATGCAATGCAATTAATGTGAAATGCAGTGCAGTACACTCACTTAAAATAAAGTGATAGAAATCTAGTAGAAACACTAAAGCTGTCAAGCAGCTATGTATATAGCTTTGAAATAAACTGTTAAGTTTTAACTTTCCTCTCTAATTTAGTTTGAAAAAGCAGTAGCAAAAAATTAAAACTTACCAAGTCCTAACCTCTTTTTATATGTCATCAATAATTAATCATGTATATTCTAGCATTCCTATTCCAATTTGAAGCAACCATTCAAATCACAGCAAGAACAAATAATCAAAATAAAACAAACTAAACAACACAAATCAAAAGAAACCCACACATTCCACCCCATGTCTTACTATGGCAGACATAATTTATATATAGTTGCCCGCCTGGCCTGTCCCAACGCTCACAGAGAGAAAACAGTACATCATCAGAGAGTGTCATATTTTTAAGAGAACCAAGACCCCTTCTTCATCCCTGTACATCTCAAATATTATTTTTTCTGCTTTCTTTCTTTTCTTGTTAAAGGGTGATGATACTGTAAGCAAGCAGCAAACTTGGTAGCTAGTAAAATGTGAAGTTTATCTCCTAAATTGTCTGTAATGTGGACCATATTTGCCTTGTTGGTGGATCATTTAGACTGAAACGAGAGGATTTACAGTAACTGGCATGTAGGGCAATGCTACCTGGCTGCCTGGCAGGACATTGTGACCTACATTAGCAGCAATGCTGCAGCTTCATCGTGACATGAGTCATCTCTTCTGTACTGTGGTATGACAGGAGCTGATTACAAAGGCAATAATCATTTGGATCAACATAAGTATAACTGCCACATGCATTTTACTACAGCCTGAGCAACATTAGCCTTCAACTGAACTTCTACTGACAATTATAATAAATTGCCCAAATCAAAATCTTTTGTCCACAGTTCTTTTAGTAGCCCATGAGAATATGGCTTCTTCCTAATGCAGTGTCTTTAAATGTCTCCACTGAACATACAGCTTTATGTCTATTTAAATTCTTACTTACAAGAAGTGTAACCTTGGTTTCCAGATGCAACTGTGACAGAAAATATATTTTTCTTCACTATGCTGGAGCTTAGTTATACATTTTCTTTTGCTGTTTGACGTAGGCTACCTTTTGGATTAAGTATGGGTATGTTTATTGTGTGTGTATCTTCTCCACCCTCTCAAGCTCAGCTTTACCAATGACTTCACCCCTGCATACTAGATTACCTGTTGGCCAAAATACGCAAGGCAATCACATTTGTGACTCTCTTAAATCTGCAATGAGAAAAAAAGCCCTCTCCCTGATTCAGTCCATCAAAAATACAGAAAGAATTATAACAAACACCCACTGAGAACAATGGAAAAATGGTTGATGTCTCAGACACCCTGCACGTCCATACTGCATTATCTCCATAATGCATTTAGTGGATATAGTCACAAACCTTAAATATCAGTGGGTAATGATTCATTTATGCTTTCATACAAGCAAATGTAAAATAGTAAAATCTTTAATATATTTAATATTGTGCTAACTTTAGCAACCACACAGTCAAGTCTAATTCAGTAAGACCCATAAAACTTACAGCAAACATAGTGGGAGCAACAATCAATTGTAATCATGTAATAGGTTCTGAAGACAAAATTCAAGAGATCTATTATTCAAACTCACATTCTGTCCCCTTTTCTCTGCACCTGTATCTTATTATGTTTATATATTGTCGGATAATTGATCTAATAGGCACAATTTTATGTTAGTTGTGATGTTTATATAAGTGAGATTAACTGATAGATCATTCAAGCAGCTCAATACAGCAAACACTTTGCTATTTATGTACATGTACCACTGTAAACACCAGCGCTGGAGTCAATAATAACTTCCTACTAACAAGGCTGACCTCTACTGGGCATCATGGATTCTGCATCAACACTGAATAAAAGCTCTGCATCTACTGAATTGGTTTAGTCACATCTGCAATACGTACTATTTATGTTTCACCCTATGTGTCATGTGTCACAAATATCTAATTTGGGCATTTTGGCTTATTATGTGTGTACTGTTTTCCCATCATTTTAAATCAGACCATGGTATTAAAACATAATTAAAATCAGAACTACATGTATGTTGTTATGACTTTTATAACTCATCTTAATTTCATTCTGTGCAAGGTGTGTTTAACATAAAATCATCTCAGAGTAACTAATAATAGCTTTTGTCCTATAGGTCAACACTTGTGCAATAGCTCTTTCAGGTTTTATGATTTATTTCATATAATTTATTTCCTTTTATATGAGAGCAAAATGCATGATATAGTTACAAAATACCCTATTTTATAGATTCAAAATGTCTAAAACTGAACCCATGCTATTTCACTCAGTCATTAATAACAGCTTATGGTGGAAATTTTTAAATAAGGTAAAAAATGTATTGGATTTTGTACTCCAATTCAAGTACACAGGCTTTTACTTGTCTTGTATTTGCCCCTCCCCACCTCTCTTATATTTTATGATAGATGAGAGGGAGGGACACCTGATCTATCCATCTCAGGAACCTTAGCCTTGGTGTTATTGTCCATTCTTCATCTTATTGATTCTTCTGTCATTCTGCCATACCAGAGCTGGAAGCTCGGACTTTCCACTTGGGCCATGCTGTATTTCATAAACTATTGACTAGAGGGGGCAAAAAAGTGCTGCTGTGATGGAAACGATCTTTCTCTGTGGGACAAAGCTGTCAAAGTTATAGCTATACAGACATTAAACTGTGGCAACATTTACGCAGTCTCAAAGACTGGTGGCACATTTGAGGAAACTTCTGAATAAAATCTCTATTGTGAAAAACTGACATAATAGGTTGCATTTGGTGAAACTAATTGGTTTAAATTCATCTGTGTCTTTGTCATGTAGGCTCTATTAGAATAATGGATATAATTATTCAGCTCTTTTCAGCGATACTCAGAAAATCTGTAACCAGTTCTCCAATTTGCCGATAGTTCAGTCCTTTAAGCAAACAAAACCTCAGTCTTCTTTTAAGTTACATGAGGATAAAAAAAAATATAAAACGTAACTGTTATGCAAATTTTATTGTAATCCTAACACATGTTCCCCCCCACATATCACTAATGATATCCATATATTAAAACCATGGCCAAAGGCTATCTGTTTTACTTGGCCTTCAACAAATCTAGTTATGAGAAGAACACATTGCTTATATTTCCTGTAATCATTTATTAACAATCTGAGAAGCTTCAGGGGGGATGCAGAGAATCAGGTTAGGATGGTAAAGCCACAGTTGGGGATTTCTAAACGGATCAGTCATAAAAATATTCCATGGTAGGGGTAAAGCTATATGGGCAAGATGTAATTTCAGAATATTTTTCTTTATAATGAAAGTATAACAGCATTAGGCACTTTGGCATCCGATGCAAATTAAACTTACATCAATGCTGTTACATCATTTTCTAAGACCAATTTTATATTGATGTTTATTTATTAAAAAAAAAAACAGGAGTCAAAAGGAAAACCATGATTAAGTAATTAGGTTAAGAAAACACAAGAGGAAGGAAATCATACACAAATCCTCTTATAGGGTTTATTTCAGGGGAAAATGTGAAAGAGAGTGCAGCTAATGTGTGCAGCTTCCAAATTTACAATTCTAGGAAGTCTGGTGGAGAGAAAATGTTGGTATTTGAAATATGTGTCAGTGTATAGATACTAATCTTAATCATGGGACATTCATAAATAATGACAAAGGATTTGCTTCAGCTTTATGAGAACTCATGATGATACAGGCCCACCACACACACAGTGTCTGGGGCTATAGCCTGGTGTTCCTACAGTGATCCTCAGCTACCCCCGTATTTTAATTGTACCATTTCAAACATTTACACTGAGTGGTCATCAGTCACAGGTCTATGGGGGCTGATGTATGAGTCTGAGCTGTAATCATCTCTGCTTTGCTCTCCAGGCACAACATCACTTATGAGAGACACACTTAACAGCAATTAATCATGCTGGATCACACCCCACAGAACCACATACTCTCTCTTTCACACACACCTACACACACACACACACACACACACACACACACACACACACACAATTACGTACTTTCCTATCATGTTTTTCAAGCCATTTTGGTGAGTATTGCCAAATAAAGTATTTAGCCAAACTACTGTAATATAAAATAGGCTGGGGCAATTTCCCACAGGTCATTTGGCTGATATTCAGCTCTTCCAAAGAATAGTTTTGTTCAGGTTAAAGGAATAGTTTTTATATTTTAAAGTGGAGCAGTATAACTACTTATCTATAGTCAGCGTATTACCTACAGGCAATGGTCCCTGCAGTCTGGACAAGTAGCAGAAGTACTGATGATGTAGGAAGCTCAGTAAAGATCTGCTGTGGACTTTACCAATCAGAACTGAGTATTTACCAAAGCCATGCAATAACTTCACTTATTAAAATACACAAAGGCCGATAAATCAGATATTTTAGTACATTTAAAAACTGTATTTTATTTGTAAATAATCTGAGTATGTTTGATAGCATTTATGTAACATTAAAAGTAGCAGGAACCTCTTCCATCATGAAATCACTCAAATACTGGAATGATTCATAAAGAAATCACAAGATCATATGAAAACAGAAACCGTAAAGTGCTTCTATAGTATATTTAAGCACTTTTAGTGTGTGTAGACTAATAACTTCCCAAGCAACAGCCGAGGGACATTATTAAATATTTACTAATTGGTATAAATAACTCAAAAAATTCCCAGTGTGAATAAATTGATTTGGGGCCCAGATCTGTCCTGCAGTCGTTCTGTCAAGTATCACTGATCTATAGTACAGAATGTCCTATACTGGCATCCAAACTTCTTTTGCTCTATGACAACTGACTGCCAGGAGGTGCAACTACTTTGGTGATCCTGTAGGACAATGGAGCCTCTCCAGTGCAAAGAGTCGTGGCTACACATCTAGCTTCTAAGTATAGATACTGTGTACAGTTTTCTTTGGTTAAATAGTGCTAGTTCCTTTAGTTAAAGTTACCCTGGACTGAACCTGCTACTGTACATGCCACCTTGCACCTGCCTCACAGTTGGTGGGGCGAGGGTTCGGTCCAGCTGGATATTACCATGACACACACACTTCAGCACCTCTTCCATCTACTGCTCTTTTTGTATTCTGTGGTTCCATCTGCCGTTCAGTTTACTCTCCTCCTCAGCCCCCTCTGCTTTGGTTCTCTTCCCCTCTCTTTCTCCCCGTGTCTCTGTAATTGGTCATTTAAATGAAAAAGCCTCAAATTGGAGGATTAGAGGTGCATGTCTCCCTCTCCCTGTCTATGTCTCTCTCTGTGTGTGAGTACAAGAGAGGGAGACAGTCTCATGGCGGTATGGCAGACAGTCTCCAAGGGATGTCCTTAAGAACAAAAGCATCTGGAAGAGGCCTCCTTTGCGCTCTCAGTTACCGTGGTTACAGGCTGGCAGCTTGTGTGTGTTTGTATAGCGAGTCTGTAATGTAAGTATTTACTATTTGGTGAAATATGCTGACTGAAAAATCCCTGGGTTTCAAGATTCACAATGGAAATAATGTATTTCATTTCATTTATGATTGAGAATCACGTTTTAGGTTATGATAAAAGTGATAAGATAATAAAAGTAGCACTTGGTGTAAGGGGAGATTAGGAATGCCTTCCATTGACTAACAAATGTTAGTCAATGGAAGGCACTCAAAAGTTGAAATGTCTGCCTCGGTGTGTGTATTTGTGTGTGTCTGTGCACAACGTGTGTGTGTGTGTGTGTGTGTGTGTGTGTGTGTGTGTGTGTGTGTGTGTGTGTGTGTGTGTGTGTGTGTGTGTGTGTATAGACAGGCCGGCTGGCAAGCAACTGTCACCACGTGGCAACAGCCAACCACGCTTCACTTCTGGCCGCGCCAAGCTCTCCAATTACAGAACCCAGCTCTGCCAAAAGCCCCCTCTTTTCCTCTCAATAGATGGGATGACTGGGCTGCATCCTCTGACACACACACACACGCCTCTCGCTCTCCCCTCCTCTCTTCTCGCGGTGCACCTGCCTCCCTGCTCTCCAGGCCAGCTCAACTCCTATCAAAGGAGCTGAGCTCTTTTCTTCCAGAAAGCTAATCCAACACCTGTCTCCGGGCTTTATACTGGGAATAGAGGAACTGTGTGCTGCGTGAGCGTCAATGCAATGAGTACAGTGTGTGTATGGTGGAGAGTGTGTGTTTTTGAGAGAGGGAGACAGTTTGTGTTTCTGCAAGATCAAGAAAAAAAAAGAAATATTGTGTGTGGCTCTTTTGTGCGAGGATTTGAGAATGGACATATGGAGACTACAAGGCAGACTGTATTCTTTTCAGCTGTAATGGACTATCAAAGGGCATTTTGGAAATAGATGGGTTTTATTTTGCAGGGGGTCAGATTAGCAGCAACATGGGGACCAAGAGAGCTTTCATTGTATGTGAATGACACCCACTGTACACTCTTTGAAATAAAGATGCTAACCACAACCATAAAGAGTTCTTTGGATTGTCTCCACAGGAGAACCTTTTTTGGCTCCTTGTAGACACTTTTATAGAGGTTCCACTTGGAACCCTTTCAGATGGGTCTACCTTAAACCAAACTGAGGGTTCATTTATGCCCTGCATTAGATTCACATATGGATATAGACGAAGCCTTCTGTCTGTACTCCACGTTTATTTGGTCCGTACACCATTAGTCGCGAGGACAGTGTATCGGTGTAGCAAGTAGTTTGAGCGAGACATGACCACAGGACATGAAAAATGTGATTTGGCATGGAAGTAAGTGGGCAGTGACGGTTATATCATTTGAAATGGACATTTCTATTTCTGTTCGTAACAGGAGCAAGAATAAGCTTTTAAAGGGTTCTACCTAGAGCAATCTGCGGAAGGTTTCACCCAGATTCCCTAAAAGAGGTTCCACAGAGAACACTATGCTGTCATGGTTCCACCCAAAACCCTCTCTGGGGGTTTCATGCAGACCCTTTCTACCTTCTAAGGGTGCTAACAAGAACTCAACCTGGAGGTTCTGTCAAGAACCTTTGTATATTCCAAGGGCATCTGTAACACATGCAGGGAGTCATACAAAGAACCCTTTTTATTTTAAGAGGTTATCTAGAACCCTCTCAGGAGGCTTTTCTGAGAACCTTCAATATTCCAAGGGTTTTATCTAGGACCCAATCTGGGAGCTTCTACCAAGAACCCTTTTATATTATAGTACAAAAAATCCTTGATGAATAAGTTCTTCATAAGTCCTTAATGGAACCTTTAGTGCTACAAAAACCACGGACAAACCTCTTTTTCAGAAAAAGGTTCTCCAGATGCAAATGGTTCTGGGTAGAACTTCACCCATTCAGGAAGAACACTTTTGGAACCCTTATTTCTAAGAGCGTAACTGTTTAATGTCTGTTTTTTTGGCACAGGCTGAAGACATACAGTACATGTCCCAGACACATTGTGCAACAAATAACATTGCACAAAGGGCATTTAACAAGCATATAAAGTTGCATATACAAAGAGCAGACTCTAAATCTTATAGTCTCGCCTAACATCTCTATTTAAGGAATTTACTTGTCACATGAGAGCCGTTTATGTTCCCTTCAAGTCAGGGTTTTTCATGACTTTTTTAGCTCTGGGCCCATTTGTGTCTCACCCTGGGTTTAGTCTATTTGAGTCATGTTACTTCTCATGTCATGTGGGAACTCAATAGTAATAGGCCCTGAATCAAAGCCCTAGAATTCATGATGGTAACCGATGCATCTGTGTACAGACCATGAATGGTGTTTCTGGTCTTGTTGCTCTATGAACATGGGGAGCCATTGAAATATTTTGCCATTTTTTACAGACTTTAATTTAACAGGACGACTCACATCAGGCCCTCTGAAGATTCGCCTCCAGCAGCAGGGGTCTCTCAAATTGGAAATTGGAGGTAAAATAAATCTAAGATTGCTTCCCTCCCTGTAGAGTCCCGAAAATGGCTGCAGGGGAGATATTAGAGGGAGGGGGCTGAGAAGCAGAGTTAGATGGATAGAAAGCAGTGGCAAGGAAGAAAAGAGAGAGAGAGGAGGAAAGAAAGAGCCAAGAAAGGAAATAAACAGAGAAGGAGAGAGGAAAATGGAGAGTTAATGGTGCCTTATTCACTTTAGCCATCGGGGCCTGATATAGTCATTTTACCAGCAAAGGGTTCTGAAACCTCTGGTGTGTGAATGTGTATAGGTGTTCATGTGTGCATGTCCGTGAACATGCATGGCTGAGGGTGCATGTCTGTGCGTGCAGATGTGTCATGGATTTCACAGCATGCGGGCATGTGCACGGGTTTACACTTAGTTATATATTCCTCCAGTTGTTAAGGGAGAGCAGCGATTGGATACACCTAACCATGCCAAAGTCCCATGTACATGTCACTGAAAATGAAACAAGATTTTATTTGAATTAGACGTGCAATTGTGGTCGCAGCTGATTGGTCACACTACACATGTGAACACAGCACTGACATGTCCTTACATGAAAAGTACTTGTTAGATTACAATCTAAATGTGTTACTAGGTCAAGTCTGAGAGATAGCAGGATGCATGTCCAATCGATTGGCCACAAGAATGAAAGATAAACTCAAAGCCACGTGATATGAAATCACAGTGTCTATGGGTTGTCAGATCTTAAAGTGGAACCATGTATGGAACCCTGTCAGGCAATTTTACCCAAAGGATTATGCTTAACATAAAACATAGTTTTATGACATTCAGAACACTTATGTATAGGAAAGCTGTATAACAGTGAGGCACACTCAAAAACACACTTGGCACATTAAAGGGAAAATTTGCCTTTTTTTCATGTGGATGTCTAGTCAGTGTTGATGGTAAATGTTGTCAATTTAAGTGATAAATTCCTTAGTTGATGCTATTGACTGAGACTGGCTGAGTTATAATGTTGCAAAATCTGTTGTTCTTTGTGACAACAAAGAACAGAGACAGCCTGTAGGAAGAACTACAGGCTATTTCTTCTCTGATTTCTACGGGGCATGCTAGATGGGTATTTTCATCACCCAATGCTATGTTCTGGCTAACAAAGTAATAGCCATAGACTATAGACAGCAATATTGGTGTGGGCGTCAGAAGCTCTCATGCAATACATCCTGGTTCATATAAGCACTGCTGCACAGCTCTGTGCAGGCTCCCCCAGGAAACTCAGCTTTCTTCATCAAAATATAGAATGCATTGAGATATTTATTGCTCCATATAACTACCTTTGCCATCAACACTGACTGGACATCCACTGTGAAAAGTATCAAATTTTCCATTTAACATGTTTTGAACGGTAATAAGGCTTGTCTCACACCGGCACAGAAATGCGTACCTAAATCTGACATCTATCTGAATGAGTCAGCAGTTGTCATCATCGTGAAAACGATCATATCCTGGGCAAACCAGGAAAATGAGTTGGACACCTTTATGTTTTGTTGAACAGGTATTAAATATGTTTCTCACACATTTCCTCCTCCCAGTAGTCTCAAAAGATTTTAGAAAGAGAAGAAGATTAGAAAGAGACAAAGAGTAAGCTTAACTGGGTGAAGCAAACATTAAAGATAATTATTTGATTGGTTAATTGTTCTATTTAAGTTATCATTGTGTTTAATCTAATCATGTGTAACTCTATGGCTTTGTGGGTAATTGTCTAATCCCAGGGGAGGCAAGATGATGATGCTACCACCAAAGGTGGACCGGGATGGTGCCCTCCCCTGAGGACCAAGTTAAATCCTAGTGGAAACTGGGATGCAGATTACTGTACCAACCCTGGAGAGGGATACTGGGACATCTCCCTCCCCTCAGGGAGTCCTGACCTGTGGCAGATGAGCTATAAGGATTTTCCACCTGCTCTTAGGAAGTGTCCCTCTAGAGGGCAGATTGTCATGTAATTTACTCCGCATGGTCATGTGACCCAGAAGATAAATCATGAATATTTTGAACATTTTCTTTCACACCACGTGAAAGCGGCCATATTATGCTCATTTTCAAGCTCATACTTTTATTTTGGGCTTCTACTGGAATAGGTTTACATGCTTTGATGTTCAATGTTTCTCATGCTGCAGCACCTCTATTCACCCTCTGTTTGAAACATTTTTTTAGCTCTTGTCTTCTTAAGGCCCCAAGTCCATTTTAAATTCATTTTCAAACTAGCTGTGTATAATGCAAATATGTCATATAGTGATGTCATCAAGTAACAGAACAAAGACTGGATTACAAACAAAGTGTTTAAGGCAGTTTAAGAATGTTGTCTGTTGGAGTGTGTAACTCCCTTTGGCATTTGACTGGTCTTCGTGACTTTGCAGACCTGTTACATAAACAAAAGCTATATAGAGAGGGAAAAAATAAAAAGCATAATATGGCCACTTTAAAACTGTCAATCAGTTAACTTTTGACACAAGGCAAATCATAATCTAACAGACTGTAAATTTGCTGACGGCATTCATGCTGCAAAGAGGATAAACTCTCCCATGGGCTTTTCTCTAAAGCCACCCTCAGGACAGACTTTAGAGTTTTAGATCCACTACAGCATTTGAAACTTTAATTTTATGGCGCATAAAGAACACTGTTGCCTTTAGGGGCTGTAAGCCTAACATGATAACAGTCATCTTTTTATGTCCCTCTCATGTAGGTGTCCATGGCACTGCTTCCAACCTGGGGGTCCTGACTCCCACTAGGGATTGCTGAAACTTCATGATGGGTCACAAGGCCGCCATGATTTCAAGGGGTGTAAGAAAACTTTTTTGAAAAATAAACAGTATGCCAAGTTCTCAGCATTGCGTTCATCTCTGTTAAATTGTAATATTTAAAGTTTAGATTATTTCAGATATAAAAGAAATTGGAAAACTGATGCAAATCTTTCAGGAAACAATCTGTTTAGAATTCAGCCAAACTTCTTGCAGTTATTGTGTTCACACTTTAATTGTCCAGTCAATTGTTCTGTACTGCTATTGTCCTGCATTGAATATAAAATGAAATATATAATTTACGTCACCTGTAGTCAGGGGTTGTCAGTTTAATCAACAGGGAACAACTGTGCTAAAGAAATCTTAAGATTTTAAGGTGCTTGTGCATGGGTATAAGTAAGAGGTGGGCAAATAAAGACTTGTTTTACAGAAATCCACAATAATTTCTGTTTTGTTAGATTTAAATTTGTGTGAACAACCAAACTCTCTCTTCTCTTGAGCCAAAAACAATGTATACATATATCTAGCCAGGTAAAAATGTGTCATAAGAAAATAGCATTTGTGATATTAAGCAATATTTCTCTCTCTTGCTGCTTAATAGCATCCACTTTTATTAAAATGAAACCCCTCTGATGTATTTTGCACTTTGATCCATCTGAACACTTAAAAATAGTGCTGAATTTCAATGTCTGTACTATTGCTTCATGCCTCAAGAGCAAGAAGGTAAATGTTTCATGTGGAACAAGCTAATCCAAATGTGTTAGTGTTGTTGACACAACACCTTTCCGTTGATGACATATAAATATACTCAAGCATAAATGACCTTGCCCTGCAGCTCTAAATATGTATATTTACCAATTGTCGCTTTGCATCTGATTACCAGAACCCCGTTAGCACTGATACTCTCATCCCTCTGTCAAGTAAATGACAGAACACTGTACTCATGCTTTCCTTTCCCCTTAACACACACATGGTCACATTTTGCTGCTGAGTGCTTTAGAGGTAACTTATACTTACTTTTCCATTGCAATGAGATTATAACTTTGTCATCCGGTACTGGCTGAGGAGAGCTGGTGGAAGCTTGATGAAAAAGGACAACTGGGTCTTTTCTCACTCTCAAGCTCTCTCTCACATACACATGCACATACACACATACACACCAGCCAGGCTGTTAAACTCATATCAGCAGAGGCTCACTGGATTAGCATATCTGGGTGAGATAAAGAAGCAGACGATGGTTACTTAACTTTGACTTAATGTCCCCCATCTGCCTCTTTCTATCTCTTGCTCCTGCTGTCTGACTGTCTTTGTCGTCCCTTCTTTCTGTGTAACTGAATGGGTTTTTATTCTCGCCCATGCTCATTCTGTCTCATTTTATGACTAATTGTCTTAGTATCTGTCTTTCTCTCTGTTTCTCTGTGCCGTTCTATTTCTCTCCTAAT